>OY759267.1:41907938-42135438 GCA_963662155.1 Lamellibrachia columna
ATGGCGGAATTTAATAAAAAAAAATGCACTGTACACCATAGGGCCAAAGATTATACACCGACCATTTACACCATATGGCGGAATAAAATGCACAATGCCCTGTACACCATAGGGCCAAAGATTATACACCGACCATTTACACCGTATGGCGGAATAAAATTAACGATGCCCTGTACACCATAGGGCCAAAGATTATACACCGACCATTTAAACCGTATGGCGGAATTTTATAAAAAGAAAAATGCCCTGTACACCATAGGGCCAAAGATTATACACCAACCATTTACACCGTATGGCGGAATAAAATTAAAAATGCCCTGTACACCATAGGGCCCTTCCTCTAGTCCGACCATTTACACCGTATGGCGGAATACAGAAATTAAAAATGCCCTGTACCCCATAGGGCCAAAGATTATACACCGACCATTTACACTGTATGGCGGAATAAATTTAAAAATGACCCGTACACCATAGCATAGGGCCATTCCCCCAATACAGCTGATGTTCGCTGAGAAGGGACTATGCTAACCATCACATAAGATGTGCGCCGGGTGAGGAACGAACTCACAACCTCCGCATATCTCAGTCTGCCACGCCTGTTGCCAGGCGGTACTGTTTATAAGTACGGCGCGCTAACCGACTGTGCCACCGGGGCCAAAACCCGGTTCCGTTCCATAGTGGTAACCGTACCGCCCCGATAGCCTTCGAAAGCGATCCGACAATCCAAACCCTCGCGGAAAGAACCTTGTGCAAAATCTACCTCCGATGCGACAAGACGCTCCAACCAGTAAATGTGGCTAGCGGCCAGAACTAAAACCAAAGGTTTAGTAGCCATTCGTCAGGATAATAATAACAAATTATGCGTAAACGACTGACGATTACCTTTCGCAGTCCAAGGGTCGGAGGTAACAAAATGGCGGATAAACGGCGTCCGTCTTTGCAACAGAAACTCACCTGAACACACTAGCGAAAAATATCCGATAAGATTGAACATCGGAATAAACCGAACAACAAAACTGATCTTGCAATAAAATCAACAAATTCAGCGATAACGAATAATCAGTAACAATAGAAATTCGGAAATATTTGCAGCGCAAAGGTCTCACAACGACACAAGCTAACTTGGAAATCGAGTGAGGCTGGCTCTAGGTCACGTGGTTGGTGTATCCATACGCGTGAGCGAGTAATTAGGCCAATACTCTCTCTACCATAAAAGGTCTAACCTCAAATCGCCTTCATTGCCTTGTCATCTCGCATAAAATCCTTTATGCGCCGCTGTCACATAAATTCATATGCGCCCAGATTAACTAATTACGATGTCATTTGACTAATTCGTAAAATATGTGTTAACTTTTATCAGTTGCTGCGATTCGAATTTGATTATATTGACACAACTCTCCGACTGAAAAGTTAAATCAGGCAAAGAAAATATTTAGTGTAGCATCTCGATAATGACGCTGATTGGCTGCTGCTGCTTCACGGGAACGCCTACACAGAATGGAGTGGTGACAGTGGATAACAACAATAGTTAATCTGGGCGCATACTAGTGCCCTGCGCGGGCCGGGCTTTGGGTCCAAGCCCGGCCGGGCCGGGCCTCTACAAAATTTCGCGGGCCGGGCCGGGCCGGGCCTGTGCCTACACACTGTGGGCCCGGGCCGGACCTGGGCTGAAAACAATTTAAACACAACGGGCTTGGGCCGGGCCTGGGCCTAGTGTGAGCGGGCCGGGCCGGGCCGGGCCGGGCCGGGCCGGGCCGGGCCTGGGCTGGGCCTGGACATAATAAAAATATTTATACAAAACACCGATTATTACTTTATTTATTAATAAAAACTGATTATAAATTGTAATTCCGGTTAATGAATGCTTAAAATTATTTCTTTAGTATTATATAGTTGCAAATTGAGACCTTGCATGGAATCTAATGGCCCCATAAGTTCACTTGGCTGGAAGTAGCCAGCCCCAAATGTTTACTTTAGAAATATTTGCAGAGGCAATCAAGCTATGATTAACCAGGGTTGCGGTCACTTGCCCCCCCCCCGGTCTTTTGCCCCTAGGTCACTTGCCCCTAGGTCACTTGCCCCTGCGGTCATTTGCCCCTTCCCTTAATGGAAATCTGGTCATTTGCCCCCCTTTTTTTGAAATTATGGTCATGCACTCGTACTCGTGTTCAATGTACTCAGATTTTACGAGTACATTACGAGTACATCTGAGTACTTTTTCAATATGATATTGTGAAAATTATTTAATTTCTTATTATCAAATCATTAACAACTACAGCAATTTCAAAAAGTATGGTAGCAAATTGTATTACCTGCATATGAATCAAATTAAAAAAAATGTGTTATATATGCAGTCATTTGGGGATGGAGTACCTCATGGACAACACTCCAGATGGACTTGAAAATCTTGTACGATACTTTGACTCTACCTATGTCACTGGGTCATTTCGTCGAATCCAGGCACCACCCACTGATGATGGTACAGTGCCAGCGGTCAGGATGCGTCACATCGCACCATCCTACTCCCCCACCCTGTGGAACGTACATGATGCAACCATGGCTGGAGGCTCGCGTACTAACAATATGTGTGAAGCCTGGAACAGGGGTTTCAGCACTCTGGTTGGACATTCTCATCCAACCATATGGACCCTGATAGATGCACTACGTAAGGATTTTGCGGCTGTTGAGGGCACTATGTGACTCAACCAGCTTGGACAACCCCCCCCCCCGCAAACGTGTACGTCGCACTGCCAAGCAGTTCCAAGACAGACTGGTCAACATATGCACACAGTTCAGTGCTGGGGATAAGACCATCGCAGATACTCTTCAGAGTCTTGGACACTGTATTCGTTTGAAGTAATATCCTGATATTTGTTATGTTATTATGTGTGATTCAGAATTACATGAAATACCAAAAAAACATCTCTGTGTTTGATTTATATGAATGAAAAAGGGGGCAAAAGACCTAAGGGGCAAAAGACCTAAGGGGCAAATGACTGGAGGGGCAAATGACCTAGGGGCAAAAGACCTAGGGGCAAAAGACCGGGGGGACAAATCACCTACACCCGATTAACCATCAACTTATCACCCTTTGACCCTACCAGCGGACATTCTATTGTCTAGGTCTTCCCTCCAAACATTGCCCACCTGAAAGACCTGCCCACTGCCAAGTGCCCACTAGGCCACTAGCCCACTACCCAGTACCCAACCCAGTTGGTAATTGGTATTTCTCCCCAGTCCTAATTTATTCACACTTGTACTAATTCACACATGTCTGAACATGTCTGTCTCAGGCTAGTGACTGCAGGCCTGCTGGAAATGCCACTGGTAGTAGCCAGCCCCAAATGTTTACTTTAGAAATATTTGCAGAGGCAATCAAGCCATGATTAACCATCAACTTATCACCCTTTGACCCTACCAGTGGACATTCTATTGTCTAGGTCTTCCCTCCAAACATTGCCCACCTGAATGACATGCCCACTGCCAAGTGCCCACTAGGCCCACTACCCAGTACCCAACCCAGTTGGTAATTGGTATTTCTCCCCAGTCCTAATTCATTCACACTTGTACTAATTCACACATGTCTGAACCTGTCTGTCTCAGGCTAGTGACTGCAGGCCTGCTGGAAATGCCACTGGGTGTCAGTGCCAGTGGGTGACATTTAATTGAAATATCATATTAAATTATGTTAACTTAGTTGAGCTAATTCAATTAACAATTTATATTGGGGTTATGGCTTGTATATGGGTTAAGTCAGGGTTAGATAAACAAATCTCCTACCCTAACCATAAGCCAATACATTAAAGCCAAATATAACAAATGTTATCATATTTAATAGTAATGACATCTGTTTTACAGTTTATTTGTTTTTCGTCTTTGTTGTAAGATTATAGGTTTATCTTCTCTAAACTTAGCGGGCCGCGGGCTTGCGGGCCACGGGCTTACCCATCTTTGGCCCGCGGGTATGGGCCGGGCCTGGGCCTGAAACTTGCGGGCCGGGCCGGACCTGGGCCAAATATTCACGGTCTGGGCCGGGCCTGGGCCTAAATTCTAGTTTGCGGGCCTGAGCCGGGCCGGGCTTGAAAAATTATTGCGGGCCTGGGCCGGGCCGGGCCTGGACTCTAACTGCTAATTGCGGGCCGGGCTTGGGATCAAATTCATTTTGCCCGTGTCTTTCGGAAGAGACGCTAAAAGCCGTTGGTCCAAACTCCTGCGTTAGCTAAAAATTGGGCTGTATGGAGTATAACTACTTGAGACAACGAGACCACGCCTCTGTTGCCAGGCTCTTTCTCGGCGGATTCACACAGCCGAGCGAGAGTCGGATAAACGAGACTAGTTATGGCAGCGGTGAATAGGGTCGCTTATCCGACTCTCACTCGCCTTCGTAAATTCGCAGAGAAGAGAGTCCGGTATCACGGGTGTGGTTTCGTTGTTACCCACTGGCACAACTCCATTTATCATTGTCGATATTCTACACAACTATAATTATATAGGGGCTTACATATTATGGAGATTCTACACTAAAAATGTGTTTGTCTGATTTAACTTTTCAGTCTGACAGTTGTGTCGATATTATCAAAATGTAAAGTTAATTCGAATTGATAAAAGTTCACTCTTATTTTATGAATTACCAAAATTTCCAGATATTGGGCACGGACCACAGTCATATTTCCCATAGCTAGACGATCATTATAACGTTCTTGCGCCTACATTGAAAATGTATCCTACAATTTTTTTTTATTCACAGCAAATTACAGACCCACTAAGACACCTGCATGGTGTGTGAAATTCGTGAAAATTACATACCTCCTTTTCGTACAAATTGCTTCAACGCATGACACCCCTGTATTTCTGCAATGAAATTCAACGGTTCCCAAAATATGAGCACATCTTGCATGATGGCCACTGTGTCCTTAAGCAACAGATATACCGACTGACAAATGGCATCATTTCAAAGCTCAGATGCTACTGTGCACAAAAACATCACTTACACTCACGCATTCACACAATTTCTGCTCTTATCAATACACCCAAACTGTGCAATTAATTTTTTTATAGGGACTCTTTATCGTTGTAATGGCGGATGCATTCTCACTGCGGTCCGTGCCCTTGACAGGCGATGCTATGTGCAACAAAAGGTGGCGCCACAGCGCGGCGGCTATCCAGCTAGATGAGTTATCGAGGCTAGATGAGTTATTGCTTGTCTTGTCTTGTATTGTTACTGGCCAACACTCCTATGGAGTCAAACGGTCAGGGTTGGGTGTGAATGCTATTTAGTCATGTTTGTTTGGGGCTAGGTGTGTGCTGAAGGATTAGTTCTCAACAACTCTGGAAGGGGGCATCACCGCCGCTCATTTATAAAGTGGCGGGGAGATATTACAGTTAAAAGTTGAAATGTAAAACACACAATGGCGGTTAATTTAAACAAAGCATGGGAAACAGTTTCGAGCGCTGTACATATAAATGGAGTAAGCGTATTGATCAATTTATTGTTCATGGTTGTTCGTGGAAATATGAAAACCTGTGCCGTGGGCGATATTACCCGATTTCGTAACCCTAGCCCAGACCCAGTCCTGTTCTAGAATCTGAACTGTGCATTGCTGCACACTTTTGAAATATACATCCGAGTATTCATATTGCATATTAACTGTAACGATGTCTTCAGTTGAATCAAATCAGTGAGCGATCAAAGGCAAAGCGCGTGATATGTTAGTTAACCCCCAAATGGGCTTTTTGTAGTCAACTGGCTGAGACTTTTGAAACGACAACACACACACTTGCAAATAATGGACACTCTTTTATTAGCATCTAACTGCCAATAAAAATTATTAAATGTACACAGGTCACAACATAATTTATGTTTTTTTTTAAGAAATTACAAAATGGGTAGATGACGGGTCACCAGTGCCGTGGATGTTGTTTACTTAGATTTTCAGAAAGCTATCGATAAAGTGCCACATCAAAGATTTTTACTTAAACTAAAAGCCCATGGTATAGGCAATGATGTAATCAACTGGATAGAAAAGTGGCTTACACACAGAAGACAGAGAGTAATAGTAGATGGTGAGATTTCAAACTGGAAATCTGTTTTGAGTGGGGTACCACAGGGATCAGTGTTAGGCCCTATACTGCTTTTAATATATATAAATTATTTGGAGGATGACATATCTAGCAAAGTACTAAAATTTGCAGATGACACAAAAGTATTCAGAAAGGTTACTAATGATACAGATAAACAAAGTTTACAGGATAAATTAGTTAAATGGTCAGAAAAACGGCAAATGTTATTCAATTTTGGGAAGTGTAAATGTATACACATAGGACATGGAAACATGGACGAAGAATATAAAATGGGTGATGCTGTACTAGGTAGAACCACGCAAGAAAAGGACTTAGGAGTAACATTTAGTGCTGACATAAAAGTTTCAGAGCAATGTGGGATTGGAGAACTATCATGTATAAGGAGAAACAGCTAATTGTACCCTTGTACAAAGCAATAGTTAGACCACATTTGGAATATTGTATTCAAGCATGGAGGCCATATCGTAAAAAGGACATAGACAAGCGACAAAGAATACAACGAAGAGCAACTAAAATAATTCCAGAATTGAGAGACCTTAGTTACGAAAGTCGCTTATCACAATGTGGTTTGACAACACTAGAGACCAGGAGACTAAGAGGAGACCAAATAGAAGTGTTTAAAATAGTGAACGGTTATGAGGATGTTGATAGGAATATGTTCTTCAAACTTAAAGAAGGCAGTAGAACCAGAGGACACAAAGCAGCATTAGTTAAGGAGAAGTGTAGATTGGACATGAGAAAGTTATCTTTTTCACAGAGGGTGATAAATGAATGGAACAAACTACCAAATGATTGTGTTAATGCTAGTAGTGTGAATATGTTTAAAAATAGAATTGACAGATATTTGATAAGGGCGGGCTACACATAGATGAGAAAATTGTTGGACTCTTGATAAGCCAATGGCTTCCTTGTCCACGTGCCATCTGGAACTTGTTGTTTGGGATGGCAGTCTTGTTAAAACATATCAATCTTTTACAGAAGTTGCCACCAGAAAATGATCTTCAACTTGCAGTCAGTGTACTGCATGAACATGACTTGGTGCACGTTGTCACAGAGTGGTTCTTCTGCACAACACAGCAGCAGCTGCACCAGCAAGTTGCGCCACAGTTCTGGAGCCACTTCAAGTCGGTGTTGTGCGAGGCTAATGTTGTCACCAAAGTCCGCACGAGCATCAATGAATTGCACCAAAGTCTGTCAGCATACTGGCTGAGCCTTGAACGACTTACCCTTGTTCAGAGCTATGTGTCGGAGCCGATGTTCAACCATGTTGTTTATCGAGAAGGTCTCGCCAACCGCCTACAACTGCTCTTTAAGGCGATCATATTTTCTTGCACCCACAAACATTTCCAGGATGCAATGTATAGTTTCTATTGTCAAGCATTCAAGGCCTTCAATGAAGGCAGAAAGGGAACAGCAGGTATATTTTGGGCATTTTTTTTTCTTATGTTACATATTAATTAATTATGCTGCATGAGCGGTCTTATTATGCTGATGCTGAATAATTGTTTTGTTTTTTTCTAGTCACATGCAATGATTTTAATTCCCAGTTGAATGTATGTTTAGGCAATAAATGTATCCATCCGGCGTGCAACATACATTATTATGGACGTTTTGACATACATGTTCATCAGCTCATATGATTGCTTTATTACTGTGAGTGTTTGTTCTTGTAACCTAAATAGCAAAATGTTTAGCGGTTTGCACAAATGACAGCCTGTATTAGTAAAAAAATTATTTTCAGATTTTGACGTATCGGAAAATGAATCGGAATCTGATACGCTACCAAAATGCAATGGTTGTGACAACGAGAAGGAGGCGTGCTGCTGTGATGAGACTCTGTCTATGTTCCAACAGGTCAACTCACAGCTGTAAGTTCCTCTCAATACTTGTTACCTGCTTCTCATGTTGAAATCATTGCTGATTCACTTAAGAAGATAATTATGTAAAGACATAGTTCAGTGACATTGATGGAAAAAACACTAATAAATTGTGATAATCAGTTTGTTAATCCATATAGATTATTCAGCAGCAGAGTATAATATGTGACAGTGTATAGGTTTGGGTTATTTGAATCAGGTCATCTCAAAATAAGAAGGTGCTATCAACTACCTACCAACCAAAGCTCCTAGCCTTGCTCCACTCTCATTCAACTTCACACATATTTTTCTTCTAAATTAGATTGGTGATACTACTATTATTTAGCATGTTTATAAGAGTAGTTTCATCTTATGATAAACCAGCAATAATGTGGGGATCCTATTTCATTAATCAATGTTGTACAAAATGTGTATTGGAGATAATGTTCATATGCTTCAGGAAGGAGCTGGGTTTGTTAGCCTGGCTGTCGGGTGAGCCGGTCACATCACTCATTCATCAGAGAATCGAGCACCACGTTAAACACTCGTGTCAGTGCAACTTTGAAGTGCCTTACTTGTTTACACTAGAGGAGGTATGTAGTCATGTGTAGAACGCACGTGTGCGCACACGCGCAATGACATCCATGTATTAAACATTAAGTACCCTGATACGTTTAACATGGTTGCCATCCAAAGCAACAAGCTCCAGGTGGCCATTGAATAAAGAAGCCCTTTTATTATCCAGGGTCCAACAATTTGTCATCTATGTGTGACCTATCATAGTCAGAATGTATGCGTATCAGTGTTTTTTTTATTCTTCCCCTTGCGGGGTGGGGTCCAAGTCACTTGGTAGCTTCGTCCACTTTCCTTGTTAATGCTCTCCATCTCCCTCTGTATTCACATTTGGCTGAATCCTTTACATAACCAAGTCTGCATGGCAGAGAACTCATTGAGTTTGTGGAATTCTAAAAATGTTCTCACTTATAACAGAGTTTTGCATTGATTCATTGACCATAACAGATTTGAACATGTATGTTGCATCACTTGCAAGAGGATAATTTTGTCGAAGCACGCATGTAAGTTTTTGTATAATGCACAAAGAGAACACAGTAGCCATTGACATTGCATGGAAAGCCCATCACATTCCAAACATGTTTAGATGACCCCCAGGTATGGTGTTCATCTTCTCTGCAGTGGCTGGAGACGAAGGTGGTTGGATGGCTGGAGCTGTTGTACTGTGAAGTCCGACACACAGGAGAGAGCGAGGGAGTCGGGGGATGTGTGGCGTCGTACAAGGACCGCCTCTATTACTTCCTGCATGACATCTATGCCCGGACACGAATACACCAACTCTTCAACATCATCATTGAATTCCCGGAGTCTGAGCCGGCGCTCACTGACCTGAAGTCGTGTCTTGAGAAGACCAACCTGCGAGGGACGCTGGTCCAGTCACTGAAGACTGCATTGGAGACCCGTCTCCTTCACCCAGGTACTTAATCCCTGATAATTACCGATTAGAAAATGTAGTTTTTTACTGGTAGAATATGTGTTGTTTGACTTATTTCCTATCACATGAACAAGTGCATTAGCAATGTATTGGCCAGACTGAAAGTTGACGTTTCTTAGAGTAATGGTGTAGCCTAGATTTGCGACCAAAATGTCTTCTCATAATAAATTAATGCCTGAGGCTAATAAGCTATTCACATTTGATGTACCATGATAATCGACCATCAGCAACTACCATTATTTTTATTTTGGTATTACCAGTACATTTAAAAAAATAAAATGTAAAATTTATATGCATACTTGTCCTCATAATGCAGGTATTACCCACTAATAGTTTATTGATGGAAGTACACTTATTCGGGACTGTTCTGCCAAGTGCAAGGTTTCCACAGTTCAACTCAAAGTATACATGTATCACAAAACGAATTATTTTGAAAAAACTACTAAATCAGTGCAGGTATCTAAACGTGAAACTTTACCAGGTACCCATTGCAATATACCAAACCTACCTCTCCACTCCAGTGGCTGTAATTTTGTGTTAAGACCAGCATTGCCACCTAGCAACTTTGTATACAAGTGTGTGAATTGTGTGGACAGATGAATTCATGTCTTGATGGCGCTGGTTCTGTGTTTCAGGAGTGAACACATGTGACATCCTCACAGCGTACATCTCAGCCATCAGAGCGCTGCGAGTCCTTGACCCCACAGGTGTCCTCCTTGACCTAGTCTGTGAGCCCGTCAGGAAGTACCTCAGGTCAGTCTCTTAGTGGGTCTACCAAACATCTATGCACCACAGAGTTATGTTTCCATGTTTCATTTAATGTAACTGTTGTTTGTTCAGTTACGAAATAAGGATTGTAATTACAGATTGTAAAAGGTTTTCAGTTATTAATATACTGTCCAGAAATACAAGATTTCTTCGCTTGATTACAAGTAGACAAACCTGAATTACAGCCACACCATATGTATCATGCCATGCTCTGGGATAATCAATTAATTCCCCGTTTTTTGTAAAATGTTTTACTTGCAACAGTCATCTTCCACCTAACGAGGTTCACTGCCGAAAAAGTGGCGACAGAGGACTCCACTTAACACATGCATTCATCCTATGCATCCAAAGCGAGGCTGTCTGCTATTTTCCATGTCTATGCAATCAGTTCTGTTTGATGTGTATTTTAACTGCAAAATACCGCAAAAGGAATTGAGAGCTTGTGAAAATACTTTAAACATGCCCGGCATACAATGTTGTTTCCTGCAGTGCAGTTTATCATTTCATAATTAGACGTCTGATTATGATGGAACCATCTGTTTACGTCATCATTTGTTTACGTCATCATTCGGTCGTCACAAACAAAATGATCCATGCGATGGTGATGACGGAAGTATTGTTTAAATCATCACGATGAATGCACATGTTAAGATGTGCAAATTACCATCAATAGTTGCACAGTTCCTCATTGGTCATGTCCGTTAACTGTGACAGGAATCGTGATGACACAGTGCGCAGCATTGTGTCAAGTCTGATTGAGGACAGTAACAGTGAGTTACTGGATGAGTTGGTGAAGACACAGCCCGGACTCCTCGATGACAGCTACACAAGTGATGACCAGACAGACGACTGGCAGAGCTGGCAGCCTGACCCCGTCGATGCCATCCCAGGTGAGGCACACTGTCACTGCTACAGTGGCATACAAACAGAGGCTACACTATAACACACAGTGCCACTGCTATTGTGGCATACAGGCAGAACATACACTATAACCACTACAGTGGCATACAGACACACTTCTAAAAATTTTGGTGTTGTATAGCATGTCTTCTGTTGAAATACTAGGATATATATTTTTTACACACACACACACACACACACACACACACACACACACACACACACACACACACACACACACACACACACACCAGGACTGACGGGAAAAACTCTTAAAAGGATTGCACTTGAAGCTGTATTGCATTAAAAATTAACATATAATCAATTATGAACAATTATAATATTGTTTAACTTAAAACAGCAATCATTATACATCTTCAGAAGAAGACTCGTTTAGCAGTGTCCCTTGTGAGAGTAAAATTTTTTGGCTAACTGAAGAATAACTCATCCTGTGGACATCCTGCTTTAAATAAATAACAGGATTATGGCCTGAACTCGTAACTAGTACAACAGTTTGCTTAAGACGAATATTAACTATCTTTATAAGTGGACTAGGTTTAACTACAAGAACTAGGCAGTATCAGTTATTGACATTTTTCCCAGTTTATGGCAGTTTATACCTGGGTAAATACCATTTTCCCACTATCCTGTCTCAAACTGTTTTTTCCCGGGAACACGCCAACTCTGACATGGCGAATGACCGCTACGAGTCCAACAGACAATTGATGGCTTACATGTGTTTTCAGTGAAGAGTGCGTCGTCAGTGCGGCGTAGTGCGGACATCATCAGCATGCTGGTGAACATCTACGGGAGCAAGGAGGTGTTTGTCAACGAGTACCGGACACTCCTCGCGGACCGCATCCTCACGCACTACAACTATGACACCGCGCGCGAACTACGATACCTTGAGCTGCTCAAACTTCGCTTTGGCGAGACTCAACTGCATGCATGCGAAGTGATGCTGAAGGACGTGGCCGACTCGAAGCGACTCAACACCCGCATCACGGAGCAGTGCGAGCAAGAGCGGGGGACGAAAGAGGAAGGGGAGACTAGGCAGGAGGCCGAGAATGAGGCGGGGAAAGTAAGTTTTTGGGCGACGTTTACCTATTCGTATATAGCGTACTAAGGGGAAAGAAGGTCAAGGCTCACTTACTAATTTAATTTAATGTTGGTCGCGTGCGAAATATGACCACCTAGCGTCATGCATTGCCATGAAATAATATGTGTTGGAACTAATTGAAACGGCCAAGTTAACTGCATGGCCTAACCATTCATCGTGTGGTGTAAAACATACTGATTATCTTTGTGTACAGTTGCCAAGCCTCTGAGTTAATATCTTATGGTGGTTTTTTTCTCAAAACGTAGTACTGCATGTAACATCAACCAATCAACCCTATGCTATCCTGTTGATTGATGCTATATTTCAAACAGGTGCGGTGCTGTTTTACAGTTATTTTGAGTTATGCATATTGTCAGTTTGATAATTAGGAACACTGTTTAAATTTGATAACATTCACAAAAACACTACAAGCCGTTCTTCCTGTAAAAGGAGAATTGTTATTATATAATAAAACTGATATATCCAACTTTGCTGGGAAGATAGAATGACTACATGTAAAGTTTATTTTGATGTGCTAGGGCATCCCCGTCAACGCAATGGTGCTCTCGGCTCAGTTCTGGCCAACCTTCAGGGAGGAGAAGGTCACTCTGCCTGAGCAATTACAGAAAAGTCTGGATGCGTACACGGAGAGATACAAAGTTCTTAAAGGCAACAGGACTCTCTGTTGGAAGCCACACTTAGGTAAGGTCCTCAAAGGCAACAATACTCTCTGTTGGAAGCCACACTTAGGTAAGGTCCTCAAAGGCAACAATACTCTCTGTTGGAAGCCACACTTAGGTAAGGTCCTCAAAGGCAACAGGACTCTCTGTTAGAAGCCACACTTAGGTAAGGTCCTCAAAGGCAACAGGACTATCTGTTAGAAGCCACACTTAGGTAAGGTCATCAAAGGCAACAATACTCTCTGTTGGAAGCCACACTTAGGTAAGGTCCTCACAGGCAACAATATTCTCTGTTGGAAACCACATGGGGTAACATGGCTCTCTTTTGGAAGCCACACTAGTAAAGGTCCTAAAAGGCAATACGACTCTTCGGTTGGAACGTTGTTAAAGAGCAGTATAAGTGTCAGCTACTTTCTGAAATCAACCGCTTATGTGGTTTATGTTAAAGTCATTATAGCCAAGTTATAATGACATATTTTAATTAAATTCTTATTTAACAATTGTATATTCATGCGCTTGCAGGACTGGTGAATCTGGAGATAGAACTCAAAGACAAGACTCTCAAGCTGAGTGTGTCTCCCGTCCATGCAACTATAATCTGGCACTTCCAGCAGAAAGGTGAGACAAATCCTTGTTTACAGCAGTTAACATGCTAATTAGTGTCTTTGTCAACAATATTTACTCATGCACCAGTCATTTTTACATCAGCAGGGGCAAGCCAGTATTGCTTATTGACACAACTTCATGAAATCCGGGATACCCCTGGCCCATTGGAAGAGACTGTGGACCCTGAAGTGGGTGGCAGTTGAGGAGTGTTGTAATCTGTCTTGTGAATTTTTTACACATTAAATCTGCCGTGATGTTTGGCAGCACGTTGGACGGTGGAGGACTTGAGCAGTGTCACACACATGCCGGCCCATGCCTTGCGTCGCAAGATAGCTTTCTGGCAGAGTCACGGTCTGCTGAAGGAGGAGGCCGCAGACACCTTCCTACTGATGGAGGAACAGCCGGGTCATGGCGGACACGAGCCGGTCATACTGGAGGACGACGAGGCCGAGTCAGCCATGGCCTCCACCAAGGACCAGAAGGAGGAAGAACTACAGGTATGTGGGGGTTGTTGGGTAGAAGGAAGAAGAACTACAGGTATGTGGGGGTTGTTGGGTAGAAGGAGGAAGAACTACAGGTATGTGGGGGTAACTGGGTAGGAGGAAGAACTACAGGTATGTGGGGGTTGTTGGGTAGAAGGAGGAAGAACTACAGGTATGTGTGGGTTGTTGGGTAGGAGGAAGAACTGCAGGTATGTGGGGGTAGCTGCCTACTAGCTGGGTAGAAGGAGGAAGAACCGCAGGTATGTGGGGGTTGTTGGGTAGAAGGAGGAAGAACTGCAGATATGTGAGGGTTGTTGGGTAGAAGGAGGAAGAACTACAGGTATATGGGGTTGTTGGGTAGGAGGAAGTTATATATATATATATATATATATACCTATAAGTTATTAAAACAAAGCGACATGCAACTACAATTAAGAATATCACTCGAGTTGTTTACTAAAAAAAAACCTTGTTGAACATAATTTCATGACCTGTGCCACTGTTAGATAACCCTCACGTCACGGGTGCCGTAGTCTAACATCTGTTCACAAAATGAAATGTTATTTATGTATTCTTACTGCCAATACGGTATGACCATGCTGTTTGCATCCAAACTCAATTTATGTAACATATTTCAGCCTTTGTTTACTAAACTAGTCCTCTTTCTGACATGACACCCTGTTTGATCGAGACTGCGTTGGTTCTGTGTATACCGGCAGCGCTTGATATGTCATGCGGTAGTACCCTATTTCACAGAACTGTGCATGCTTATCAGTCGTGCTGGTTAACATATCTGCTCTCAGTTAACTGGAGACTTGACCGAAATATCCCATTTTGGGAACAAATTCTGAGAAAACCACCGTAATATTCACGATTATAGTTACAAATGATTAGTTTTTATTAACTCTCTCAGTGGTGCAGGGCCCCAAAATAACAACTTTTGTTTTGCTTTAAGAGAGGTGTGTATATCAATATTCTTCCTTGATGGGTTGTACTTCGATATTTACCTGCTATATGTACACTTGCATTAGAACACAATTTATGTATTCCTGGATATGCACGAGGGCTACGACTTCTGCGACACCGTCTTCCAAGATACTGAAATGATGTTTTGAGTGGATCATTGTGCACCAGATTCACAAGTTTCTAACTGTTGCAGGTGATTTGGTCATATGTCGTGGGAATGCTTACCAATCTCGAGTCCCTGCCACTGGACCGTGTCCACTCCATGCTCAAGATGTTTGCCATGCAGGGTCCCGGCTCTGAATGTACGATTGATGATCTGAAAGTCTTTCTGGATCGCAAGGTCAAGGAACAAGTGCTCATCTATTCTGGCGGCTTCTATCGATTGCCAAAGCAGAACTTGTGATGTTCAACTGTAACAAATACTAACTATGCTGTGTTTGTACATTTTAGACTGCTACTCACTCTTGTGAAGATCAAAATATTGTTGATGAAAGAGGGATCCAGTGTGGTTTAGTTGTGTACATAATATTCATTGTGTGTGTGCATGCATATGTAATGTGTCTTTCCCTTATAGACTATTAAATAAATAGCAAAAACCAAGTTATTTCAATATTTAATTTATAAAATAATACATAGCTCATATTCTTATATATGAAATGCAACTGACTGGGGCTCAACAGTTGATATGCACGTTCTAGACACCGATAACTGCTTATTTTCCATGGAAACTATTCACTGTTCTTTTCGTGAAAGTCACAAGCATAATTTTCACTCTATCCTTATCGGACAGTAACTGTTTATTTCTGTGCATAAGTGCCAGCATGTCATGATTCTAAATTACAGCTAAAACTAATGTAGTGGAAACTTCATATTTGTGTTCCTGGACAATATGTTACGATGCTGCAAATCTACACAAATCTGTGAGGTACGCAACATTTTGAAAGATCTTAGTTGATGATATGCCACTATCTATCTTCTTGAACCACCATTCCTCAAAATGTGTCATTGTTTCAAATGCAGATAATGTTCACAAGATGGCAGCACCAGTGTCGCTGTTACCTCTTCGCTTCCTGTTGCATTCTCTGTGCTCGGAACTTTGACACACGTTTAGGCTTCACTTGTGTTTCTGTGTCTGTCGACTGTTGAGAATCTGAACCAATGTCTTGCTGTTGCATTCTCTGTGCTCGGAACTTTGACACACATTTAGGCTGCACTTGTGCTCCTGTGTTCATCAACTGTTGAGAATCTGAATCAGCGTCTTGCTGCACTCGCTGTTTTCTAGATGTAGATATAGGCTGTGGTGATTTATCTGTGTGAGGTTCCATATTAATTACTTGTTCCTGATCTGAAGTTCTCTCCAGATGTCCTGACGGCACCGCTGCCACAGGAGCAGTGTTAGTTACATCTCTCTCAACGACTGCTCCAGAAAATGCCTGCAACAAATATAAGCCACACGTTGTATTACATATGTGGACATAGATTACTAAACATGCTGATATCAGCCAATGATTATTACGAAGCTGGGTTATGCTAGATGCAAGAAATAAAAAACACAAATCATCCTCTACTTTCGTGCAAATATAATAAACCAGTATGTAAAATGCCATTTTACAAATCCCCAAAATTCCATGAAGAATGAAGGCCCTAACCGATGGAACAGAAATCGGGTTTCTTTAAATTGGCATACTTTAACTACATTATATTTGTTTACACATTTGCAAGATGATGATGTTTCTGGTGATGCCTAAAGATACAGTGAAATCTGTCCATAGCAGACACTGCCGGGACTGTATTATGCCCGTTATGGACAGGTGTCCATTATGGAGAATTTGGTTAAGGAGACACTCACTAGGTGGCACATTATAATTTGCTACGGTCGCCAGTTGGTAATGTCTGTCAAGAACGGTACAAAGCTACGGTTAATAAAACAATATATATATACATTATATGTGGGCCATAAACTACTGGCATATGGGGCCCATGATCAGTCCCATGTACTCACCATTTTTTTACCCCTCTACGAACAAATGATTAATCTATCGAGTGAAGTAATTGAAAGAAATTGTACACAGTCCACTGCTGTATTGATGAGTTTCTCCTTGTTCATTTACTTTGGTTGGAGCTTGGCTTCTGAGAGTTGGACTTTTGAGTTTTTGTCAAAACAAAGCAGGGTTAGGGTTATGGAAAGGCGAGCTGAAACGGCTTTGATGTCCAAGAGAAGCCTAGGGGGTGAAAGTTTATACAGCTGGTGGTGGCGGCCTAGGTTAGGACTGGGCAAGTGGCAGGCCGTATTTGCAGCACATTTCTTATACTTCTTGATAACAATATGCAGATGGTATGACACAAAATACGTACATAGCGAAGTTAGTAGGTATTAATGGTAGCTCAGCTAGATTGACTCACGGGATTGTCAATGCACTTTCACCTGTCCGCAAGCGACAGAGTGGCTATTAATGGTAGGATCCAAATTCCCTGTCTGTTGTCCATATTAGCCAGGTGGCCGCTATGGGCAGTTAGCAGACAGTGCAAACTAATAGCAAGTACTTCGGAACTTTCAAGTGTCCATAATAGACAGGTGTCCACAAAGGTTGGTTTTACTGTAACTCAAACAATGTATAATGATGTTACAAATAAAACTTAATTAGCAGTATGTTTCCATTACCTCTGCTGTATCAGGTGTTTCACTTGAGGCTGGGGTCATCACCGGGGTTGACTGTTGTTGGTCTGTTTTGATGTCTTTGAGGATAGATTTGGGCTTGAGAGTCTTTAGATACTGCTGGTAGATGTCTGCAGGACTTCTGATGGTGGTTGTGGTGTCTTCCTCGCCACTACTGCTGCCTTTGGGGCTGCTCTCCAGCTATAACACCAATGGACATATGCCAGACGTAGTATACATGTGAATACCAGTTTCATCATTAATGCAGGTCACATCATCTCTCACCAGTCAAAAACATCTTATGAATACGACACATTGAGTAGCTCTTCTAAGTAGGAGACATGGAATTAGAGGTAATTCCTGTTGTTAAATGCATGTTTAGGAAGGACTGTGTTCATATAAGCAACTTATGCAACTTGTCAATATTCAGTTCAGTGCTTCACTCCAAATCAAGTGCTTACCGACATACAAGATTTCTTAAACAAATTTTAACACTTAAAGTGGAGCGTTTTGTATGCTAATTGCTAGATGGAACAAATATTTAGGCAGCTGGTATGGACAGCCCCAATGTGAAGCCAATGATCAGTCAATAGTTTGGCTTTGCAGACCTTAGTCTACCACCAATTAACTGAGGAAGTGTGATATATCCAGTTGCAGCAACGACTGTTCTTTATTAGAATGGTGCCTCTTCTGCCTTTATAATTATATAAATTAGCCACTCAAACTAATAACATACAGAAAATATTTCTTGTATTTAATAATTAGGCATTAGTAATACCAGGCCAAACACTCAATGTAGCCCACAACTAAACCCACCTTCCCTGGTAAAGTTACACAATCCTAGACTTACTGGGAGCTTGGAGTGGGAGAAGCGTATGACTGAACCCAGTCTCTCATCCTCTCCATCTGAGACCCCATCCTCTCCCTCACTGCTCCCAGTGCTGTCTCCTGCGGAGGATGTGGGTTCAGACTCCTGCTCGTCCTCCCACATCACAGACTTCTTCCTGGCCTGTGGAGGTCTCCCCTCGTCACTATCTTCAGATGAGCTGCAAATTCACAGATACTTCAGACAAAAAGTCCATTATATATATATATAAAATGACTGACATGTTTAGGCATTACGCGAAATGACTGTTTCACTCAGGCATTTCGTGAAATGACAGCTATCTCACTAGTGTTCTCTGATTTGATGGACAGGTAATGGATGACCCAACCATTCTCCAACTGGGAATGCTAATTGCCTAACAATGGTGACTGTCTCAATTGGCTATTGTGCATTGCCTCTCCCTGTAAAAAGAACACAATCAGTAGGTGTTAATCACTTGCCTCTTGGCATAGCTATCACAGTGGCACAGGATAATTACGAAATACAATTTAAGGGAGAATTCTACAAAAGGTTTCAAATATGTCAAAAACATCTAATTCCCAAAGTGGAATATTTCTAAATATGACGTTAGTGCTGGGTGATTTTTTTGTGGTGTCGATGTTTAGTTCAGTACATCCTAGCATGTTATGAATAAAAAATTCAACTGACATGATAGCCATCCCAGCCACCTAAAGTTAAATGTGCACTTTTGTTGAAATTATCAAAAGAATTTACTTTGATAGTTAGATCTGGTAAGTTGCAAGTGTAAATAGCACAAGACTGGCTACACTTTGGTTAGGCTGAACCAAAATTAATTTAATAATTTGTCAGATAATTTCATCAAAACCGAATAACACATTTGCACAAACGAGCTAGCATGTAGTCAATAATAGATCATTTTGATTTTTTTGCGAAAGCTGAAGGCAATCTGAACCAAGACAAGCGAAAAATTTAAGTGCAGTGGCAGCTTTAAGTTGGTTGCAGCCCAGTCATGGTTTGGTTTTTGAACAGCCCTGGTTGGGTCTTACCACCAGCCAACCAACCCAATCCAAATGACTGTTGTTCCTTGTTGAGTTTTCTCTCCCTAGCCATAAAAGTTACTACAAAATCAGCACTGGTGGGTCACTCGAACTAAGGCAGCTCACTGAACCAATGTGAAACAGCCGGTGCTGGGGAACAAACAGTTCTCAAGCATGTAAATGTCATTAACGTAACGCCGTCGCCTAAGGGTAAACAAGCAGTCCTGTCCTCACCTTCCCAGTTCACCCCTCTCCGACTCCCATCTTTCCAACTCTTCCAGTCGCTTCCACACCTCGTCTTCCGTCGCCTCCTCCTCTCTCCCTCCCAGTCGCGTGTCTCCTCCCATTCCCTGCTTGTGCTGGCGAACTTTCTCTGCATGTTGCTCTGGCGCAAACAATTGTAGACATAACCAAGTGAATTTGTTCAAATTCTGATGTGGGTGTAAAGCAGAAAAAATGTAAGTTTCTATATAGCATGGTATACAGTCCATAGGACTCGACTTCTCTGGAAAGCATTCAGCCACACTGTAATTAATGCACAGACTATTTGTTCACATATATCCCCACTGTCTACAGCCAAGGACTCGTATAGCTGAGAGAACCGAGGCAAAAAGGAGTGAACAAAATTGTCCAAGCTTCGAAACGGCAGCCAGAGGATTTCAACCCAAGTTCTCTTAAGTCCAATCGATGTTTTAGCCAGTATGCTACCTCGCCGTCTTAGAAACAGGAAAGAAGTAGGATCCCAAAAGTAAATTCTGGGTATGCGTTAAATGTTCAATGTACAATTTATGAAAAAGTTAATTGTAACTAAAACACTGGAATTCGGTAACTGAGAAAGAAATAATTTTAAAGGCATCATGACATAAAATGTGATGGCAGGAACAGCTCTTAGAAGACACCTCTCCTACTTCATTACCAAAGAAACAAGAATTCTTTTATTGCTACCTCTCCACACTTTCTCCTTTTCAGCATCATATTCTTCTTTTATTTCAACCAGACCACCAGCATTCTAGAAAATATACCAACAGATTTGCAGTTAATTCATTAACATTTAAATTGTTGCACAATACACATGGAACAGCAACAACAACATGGAAAACCTTGTAAACACAACAGTTCTACAGTTTCTAACTGGTAATTATGATATTATACATACCAACCAGGGTCAATTAATTGCAAAAAAATAAGTGCATATATGCAAAATGTCAACTTTTTAAAATTCACCTTTATTTAAGTAGTGTTTTTTATCACACCTAAGCCTTTTCCATGGGCCATTCAGTAACGTATAATGATGAGATGGGATTTATGATGAAAATAATATTGTTATTAAGCACACAGATTACTGTCAACAACAACATGATAGCTGTAGTTATTAAGCACACATATTACTGTCAACAACAACATGATAGCTGTAGTTATTAAACACACAGATTACTGTCAACAACAACATGATAGCTGTAGTTATTAAGCACACATATTACTGTCAACAACATGATAGCTGTAGTTATTAAGCACTCACATTACTGTCAACAACAACATGTTAGCTGTAGTTATTAAGCTCACAGATTACTGTCAACAACATGATAGCTGTAGTTATTAAGCTCACAGATTACTGTCAACAACAACAT
This sequence comes from Lamellibrachia columna, assembly GCA_963662155.1. Lineage (NCBI taxonomy): Eukaryota > Metazoa > Annelida > Polychaeta > Sabellida > Siboglinidae > Lamellibrachia > Lamellibrachia columna. The sequence continues at coordinate 41,929,052 of OY759267.1, forward strand.
GATAGCTGTAGTTATTAAGCACACATATTACTGTCAACAACAACATGATAGCTGTAGTTATTAAGCACACAGATTACCGTTAACAACAATGCACCTGGACTAATCACTGAGCATGAAAACAGGTCATAATTCAAAAGTTGTAAGACAAGGATCCCAGTTTGGTGAATGGAACTGGGGTCTGAATCTCCCCATCTTATTGTGTGAAATGGTAAACTACCCATGTACCTCTGTAATGTTCTGCAGTTGTGATGTGAAGTCAACTCTTGGTTTTAGAAGACCTTTCTGCTTATTCAATTCTGCAATCTGGCGATCAATGTCTGAAATGTGTTTATAAAATTAATCCAAAGGTCTTCCAGTAATTACAAATATATGCAAGGCAAATTTTTGGGAACCATTCTGCTAAGCTGCAAAATATTCTTGTTGTAGTAATGAGTATAAATTCTCATCTATCAAATATATTGTTTTTAAAATTGAATTTCTACAATATATTGATAAATGGTAATACAGTACAATAATGTAGAGTACAATGTTTATACATGCATTGGAGGTGTGGGGACAGGAAATGGTACAGCTTTAATTCATTATTTTATTTGGATTTAATTAAAAAACGTGCACATGAATAACATGATAGTTTTATAGTTATGTTTTTGGTTCTACCCAGTCAAATGGCATCATCAACTGTTATATTGATGAAGATATTTACCAGTCACTCTTCGGTCAGAAATGCCAATGGCATCCTTTGCTGACACTTCTGCAAACCAGTTGTCTCCCAGCAACACTGTGATCTCATTTGTGTGAATAAGATGACCAGGCATGAAAGCCAGCTTCCCAAACGGCACCTTAGTAAAAAATATAGCAAACGGGAAAATTTTACAATGTGTAGTGAAATATTCAGTAAATGAATAATCACCCATTTACAGAGTGTTAATGAAGAACATCTTGTGTGTAACTCATCTTTTGTTAATCAGACTTGTAATTCTAATAATTTAATCGAACAAGTTATGAAATATCAGAAGCAGTTCTTTCCTAATAATTTAAATCCAGATACATACAATATACATTACTGATACACCAGGATACTATCTTTGTAGAAAGCATCACATACCATGACATCATATCTCACTTTGTCGGGCAATGTCTTCAACCGTTTCTTCAGTTCCCCGTAGTCATTCTTATACTTGTCTCTGAAACAATGGAATATAGGTTTCAAGGGGTTTGAAAGCCATTTGTCAAAAATCGTTGAAGCATTTTTAAACAGGTTTTGATTTTTAAAATTTAGAATAAAGGAATTCCTTGATTTCTTTGTCATTTTAATTGTTACACAAACAGCGCATCATTCTAAGTGTTCTCTCAAATTAGGATCAAAACAGACAATTTAAAATGTAGCTCTCTGCAACTGTTCAGCATGCAAGATCGTTTACTTGTCTTTAAAAGCAATGGATCTCTTGAAGGTTTCTTGTTTTACGAGTCCACTCAAACTGAGGTATTATTTAACACACCTGTTTCCCAGTGCGTCGAACCCATCTTCTCCAAGGATCAAGATCTATAAGATCATCATAATCATCCTAAAGTTTTTATGCTGTTAATTTCCAGGAAACTGCACCTTTAACAATTAACCATACGCATGGTTGATAAAAATTCCATGAGCCCAGATATTTGCAATATATCCTGACAGACTTACAGCTGGACGATCCTCTCTTCAGTCTTTTTTATTGCATCAAGCTGTTCTGCTTTCAGTCGTTCAATTTCTTTTGGATCCATTTCATGTCAACGTAACCTAATGACCAAACAAATGTAATAATCATATCTGGCCAATTTAATGTGTGTTAAGCTGTTAGCATCTTGTTCAACTTATCAAGCAAAGTAATTAATAATCATTATTGTCTATGGTTGAGTCTGTGTTGTTGTATAGTTGTGAAGTGTGGACAATTACATCTAAATTAAAAAAGCAATTAGAGTGAAATTACAGACTGAAGGATGCATGAATGATCCAGCGTCTCGACTAATACACTCGGTAACGAAACATGGAGTAAGAGAAAACCATTGGAAACTGGATATTTTTTATTACTTTAGGGTATATTACTGGTACTATTACTGGTATGATTTCATTAAAAAACCTACAGCTGTATTACTTATCACTATTACTCTACATCTGCCTGCAATTCTATCAAAGAGAATCATTGACAGAGTTACAAGCAATGATGACAAAGCAGTTTAATGTTTATATATTCATTGTCCATATGAAATCTCTCGTCATGAATCACAAGAATGTTCCATTGTCAACAGGGACATTAATTAATGGTTCACATTAACAGTTCACATTCAAGATACATATAATATGGGTCAATGATTATGTTTTATGGTATGTCAGAATAGGCTGCATATATCTGGGTCCATGACAAAAGCCTGTTCTAGGACACTTACCACCTGGATACTTGCCATCTGGACAGATCAAAGCACCTTTGCTTGGCTAAAATCTAGACATTTGCCCTTTCAGTTTCACATCTATAACACGGATACATAATGAAACATTAGGGTTGTCGTGAATATTTTGGGGGGATTAAGGACTGCATTTACCTACACATTGCAGGTGAACCTATAGGCACTTCACATCATGGTTTATATTAGAAAAAAGGAACTGACCTCTAAATCTGCTTTACTGACTATGTATGACTTCATACAGTTCCTGGTTTCAGGAAAAAAAACGGAACAAAATAGTATTCCAATGCCATCCAAACATCTTGGAAGAAATAACTTTCTTCCGGGAAAAACAACCCTGCCTCAATACCATAGCCATGCCTTGCAGCCTTGCCTTAATTCCCCTAAAGAAGTCAGACATAACTATGTGTATGCACTATGTCTAGGGCTCATGCTCTAGCAATAAAGTAGAGTCTAATCTAGTGTGCCAACATCTCTACTCTAGGGATGCTCAAGTCTAAAGATGCAGTTGTACTGACACGTATATAATTTGGAGTTCATATACATACTCTAGCCTCTAGATCAATGTTCTCTAGTTACAACGCAGTGCATGGTCGGTGTTGTTAGGGGTGGATGCACGTTTAACAAAAAACGTGTAGCATTACACGTATTGATGGGTGGTCATTTCAGTGTCACATCTCTCCAAGACCAAATTGAAGCCGAATGGCATAATGGCATAACAGTGGAAAGCAGAAATTTGAGTCGCAGTCCCCCTGGGCCTAGGCAACGGACTACCTTGGGCCTAGCCCTAGCCTAGGCTAGGCCAAATCCCTGCCTGTCTGAGTATTATTGGCATGTCTGAATTTCTTTTGCATTAATTTCTGGTGCTTTTTGTGTTTTTTGCTTTAATATTTAAATTTAACGTTTGAATAAGTTAGTGTTTGAGTAAATGTTGAAACCTTTTGTAATGGTTTATATTAATGGCATTAGCTGAGCTTTTTCATTGGCAACATGCGCGTTTTCTTCTGTCCCACGGCCACACGACTGTCAACGTTAGCGTATCCGCCATGGCCATGCCATGCCCATGGCAGTGGTGGTGAGTACGATTGTTGCTAGCAAGTTTATTTGACATTCTGATTAGCCTGCCAATAATTTTGAACATCTGCAACATAATATAAGTTGTACTGAATGCATCTAACCATTCTTATTGCGATGACATACTGAGCTCGTGGAGTATTTACAATAAAGACGGACGTCAAGCCAACCAGCAACCAGCCATTTTGATTTCAATGTGTACCTTGTAATGTTTTTCCCCGCTAATAGTAATATATATATATATATATATATATATATATATATATATATATATATATATATATATATATATATATATATATATATATATATATATATATTTATGTGGGACAATGCTACTTGCTAATGTTATTGACTCGGAATCGTGGCTAGTTTGCTGAAGACAAAAGTACAAGTCAGATGTATGTTTGTATACGAGCTTTTATATTAAGCCAACTGATTATGTAAGAATACAATATGCATACATAATATAAAACGAAATCATCAAATCTAGGTAATTGAAAATTCACCAACTAACAGCAAAGGTGGGGGAACCGAACACACCAGGCTAATTCTGTAATGGCCAATTTCAGAATGGGTATATATATATATATATATATATATATATATATATATATATATATATATATATATATATATATATATATATACCCATTCTGAAATTGGCCATTACAGAATTAGCCTGGTGTGTATATATATATATATATATATATATAGTTTCCTTGTAATGTTTTACCACCGCTAATAGTAATATATATATATTACTATTATAATAGTAATATATATTACTATTATAATAGTTATATATATATATATATATATATATATATATATATATATTATATATATATATATATATATATATATATATATATATATATATATATATATATATATATATATATATATATATATATATATATATATATATATATATGTATGTATATATATATATATATATATATATATATATATATATATATATATATATATATATATATATATTATATATATATATATATATATATAATATATATATATATATATATGCAGGCTGTATATGTATTATATATATATATATATAACTATTATAATAGTAATATATATTACTATTATAATAGTAATATATATATTACTATTAGCGGTGGTAAAACATTACAAGGAAACTATATATATATATATATATATATATATATATATATATATATATATATATATATATATATATATATATATATATATATATATATATATATATATATATATATAATTTTATATGTGTGGGACAATGCTACTTGCTAATGTTATTGACTCGGAATCGTGGCTAGTTTGCTGAAGACAAAAGTACAAGTCAGATGTATGTTTGTATACGAGCTTTTATAGTAAGCCAACTGATTATGTAAGAATACATATACAATATGCATACATAATATAAAACGAAATCATCAAATCTAGGTAATTGAAAATTCACCAACTAACAGCAAAGGTGGGGGAACCGACCACACGCAGGTGGAGGACCCCACCATTCTACAAACAACAAGGGTAAAAACCTTGTGTACACATTACCTACAAAAAAGGGGAAAGCGTCAGTACCTGACCTCGCCCTAAAACCCCTGATGATGATTACGATAGCAATAATAAATCACTGTTTATTTAACTATAAAGTACGAATATTATGACAATAGATTCACACATCTGACAAGTATGCAGACATTATTTTAACCTCCCATAACAGCCAGTCAGTAAAGCGACCCACTTAGAAATCGGAATTAAACAGGTGCAGATGGGGTAGGAGGGTGGGAAACAAATTTTTAGAAGAGAGTAAAATGTTTACCTTTGACTCTTGAAAATATTGAAAACGAGGCCGATCGTAGGATTGGATTAAATGGTCACGTGTTTTAGTCGGCCTAGAGGGTTATTTGAAAATAGGAACCTGGCCGCATTGCTCACATAAACGCCGTTTGATTTTCAATTAAAAGGTGTCTTTATGTGGCACAATGCTACTTGCTAATGTTATTGACTCGGAATCGTGGCTAGTTTGCTGAAGACAAAAGTACAAGTCAGATGTATGTTTGTATACGAGCTTTTATAGTAAGCCAACTGATTATGTAAGAATACAATATGCATACATAATATAAAACGAAATCATCAAATCTAGGTAATTGAAAATTCACCAACTAACAGCAAAGGTGGGGGAACCGACCACACCAGGCCAATTCTGTAATTACGTGACAAGTTTTGATTAATCTCGCTCTAATTAACTTAATTTAATTTTGAATCCTTACACGAAAGTGTAGGGGAAGGCCGTGTTAGTTGAGCCGTTTTCATTCTTTTTGATGTCTAGACATGGCGCAATCATATTCATAAGTCAAATTTGTTTTTACTCACATAAACAATGATTATTAGTAGATCATTTTATAGCAAGATAATATATCTAGCCTGCATGAATAATTATAGCTGATTCAAACAGGGTTGGTAAGCTGGCACAACTAATTAACACTTGGTGTGGGGTAAGTTGAGCCACAGCTAGTGTAGCGTAAAGTTGCGTAAATGCTTTATTTGTACAATTTACGTAGGTACAAACAATTCACAACAACTCAACACATCTCCCAATGGGAACAACACGTCTCTGACAAGTCTACGTGCTTAATTAATAAGTCGACACACGTACTTAATTAATATAGACTTAAATATATTATAGGCCAATCGCCAAAGTGTAGCTATACTGCTAATAAGTTGCCTTGTAGCTATCCGATGTCCTAATTTGCTTGGAAAAATATATTCCTTGATGTATTTTGGGGTAAAGAACACTCGTCTTCGTTCTTTAACCGCATCTCAGGTAACTCTCCCTTGGGCCTTGGGTGGGTCAACTAGCCACATTTCGACAATTAAGCTGATTTAATTCACTTCTCATGCTAAAGTGGCCAGGGAAACATGGGTGGTCAACTAACACTGCGCCTTCCCCCATGTGCAATTGGTAACAATTAGATATATCTAAATGTTGCGTTTAGATATCTGTCCAACGCCAACGGCGTACGTACGGAAATTCAACAGCAACTTCTAGTAGTCGCAAATACGGGACCGAGTTAGAGGCCTATTTACTCGAAAGCAAGTTTTTGTTGCTTGTCTCTCTCGTCTCCCCCTGTCACCCCTCCGCTATCTCCGTCCGTCCGTCCGTCCAGGCCACCAATCTCCCACCATTTTGAGAGTCCACCTCCCGCCAATCCTACCTCCCACATTCCGCCTATTTTGAGGCCACCTAGCATCATCATCATCATCATCATCATCATATCAACCATTGTCAGTCCACTGCAAGGCGAAGGCCTCCCCAAACTAGTACCATTTACTACTGTCATGTGCCGATCTCATCCATGTCAGGAAACTTCACAATTTCATCTCTCCTCCTCATTTAGTTTTTGTCATCCTTGACTTCGAGAACCTTGCCATTCTGTCATTATCTTTGTCCACCTGTTGTCCTTACTTCTGGCAAGGTGTCCTGCCCATCTCCATTTCTTGATTTTAACTTGTTTTATGACATCCTGGATTTTAGTTTGCTCTCTGATCCATTTGCTAGTTTGTCTATCTCTCTTGGTAATTCCTAGCATACATCTTTCCATGCTTCTTTGTGTTGTTCCAAGTTTTTTTGTCATTGCCCAAGTCTCTGCACCATATGTCATAGATGGTAATATACACTGGTCAAAGACTCTACGTTTTAGGCATATTGGCATGTTACTCTTCATAATGTCATTAAATTTTCCGATGGCACTCCACCCAGCTTGGGTTCTCCTTTTAACTTCTTCTAAATGGCTGTAATCCGTTTTTACAAGTTATATATATATATATATATATATATATATATATATATATATATATATATATATATATATATATATATATACATGTTGGTTATTTCTATAATATCATCGTTAACTTTAATTTGTTTGACTTTAGCGTAACTGTTGAACATGACTTTTGTCTTTTTCATGTTGATTCTTAACCCAATATTGTTACTTTCTTTGTTGAGGTCATTTAACATTTCTTCTAGTTCTTCTGCATTGTTTGTGATAAGAACAATATCATCAGCAAAGCGCAGATGGATTGGATGATCACCTTTTATGTTGATTCCATTTCTATCCCAGTCTAACCTCCTGAAGATTCCTTCTAGGGCAGCATTAAACAATTTAGGTGAGACAGTGTCCCCCTGTCTTACCCCTCTATCTATATTGATCTTGTTGCTATCTTTGTGGAGTCTGATGTTGGTGGTCAATTGTTGAAACACTGCTTTTGAATACTGCCTTTTCTCTCGGTTGGTTTAAATTTAGGATGTTGGTAATACGATTTGTTAGAGCTTTGGTGTAATTTTTCAGATCCTTAATACCCACTTTCTTGTGTAGTGGTATGATGATGGCATTTTTCCAGCTACCTGGAATCTTGTTTGATCTGATGCACTGGGTCAAGAGTTCAGCAAGCTGTTTTGCATTCTATGTCCACCTTCTTTGAGGAACTCTATTAGGACTTCAACTTCTCCTGGTGCTTTGCCTTTCTTCATATCTTGCAGGGCGTTTTTGACCTCGTCTCTTGTGATGTCTGGTACTTAATCCTCATCTATGTTGATATCGGGTTTTGGTATTTGTTCACCTAGCATAGCTCCCACAAATTTGTAGGAGTAACCTTCCACCTCCAACTTCTTGCAACACCCCCCCCCTCTCTCCTTGCCCGCCCGCCCGCCCGCCCGCCCGCCCGCCCGCCCGCCCGCCCGCCCGCCCGCCCGCCCGCCCGCCCGCCCGCCCGCCCGCCCGCCCGCCCGCCCGCCCGCCCGCCCGCCCCCTGTCTTATTTGTCTATGTCTCTCCCTCCCTTCCTCTTTGTCTTTTTATGTCTGTTCCCCTCTCCCTCTCTCCCTCTTTCCATCTCTCCCCTCTCTCCCTCTCTCCTCTCTCATGCATCTATCTCCACTCCCCTCTCTGTCGACCCTCCCTCACTATCCTCTCTCCATCCCTTCCCCTCTCTCTTTCCCTCTCCCCTTTCTCTACCCCTCTCGTTCCACCATATTTCTCCTCTCATCTTCCCATCTCACTTTACCCCCCCTCTCTCCTTCCCCTCTCTCCGTCGCCCTATCTCCCTCTCTCCTGTATTATTCTTAAACGTCTAGTAAGTGATAAGCCTTAAGCGCTCTACTCTCAACATAGTCACAACGGACCGATGTCCAAATTAAATACTATCTTGTCATTATAATAGACACCAAATGTACACTTACTGCATGCGTATATAGATGTAATGTCCAATTTAGTTTTTCTATTGTTCGTGTGCACCGCCAGAGTAGAATTACTGCTTGACAATTAAGTCGCTACATAGTTATTGGTTGATTTCCACTGCTTGGTTGTACTGGGTGAATCCACGAGGTTAACGTTCAAACCGTTGTTGGCTAACGTCAGTACTAACGTCAGTAACGTCAGTAGTATGACGTTGATTACTTACCCATTACACTAGTTACAGTTATGCAACTATCCGGATTGTTCAGTTAAATATCGAAACGACAACGTCAAAGAAGTGTTTTAATGGAGGTAATGTTTTATTTTATTCCGAGTGAAGTTACAATGTGAGGCTTACAACAGAACGTAATACAATTAACGAAGTGGAAGTCTGTTGTAGGAAAGGCAAGTCAATATACGCGTGCATTACTGCATGGCTTAATGGAACTATATAAGACATAATGCTGTTTTGGCCAACACTTGCGGTCAGTATACAAAACAGCAGTGTTCGAAATGATGGGGGTCTGGGGGGATCCAGGACCCCCCATTAGGCACGAGGGACCTCACATAAGAAAGAAAAATGCTTGGGGGGTCCCACATTTTATCGTTGTACCGATGTAATTACCCTTCCGCTGTTGCACCTGTTAATTGCTGCGTGTGATGCTAATCTGGTTCATCTGTGCTAGAACTCGACGGTTTTGGCAGAACTCGATCGATCTCGCAGCAAGAACTCGACGGTTTTCGCAGGATTCGACATCATTATGTTGGTAGTTTAGCTGATTCATTCAGCTCACTCTATTGTCATTTAGTTAATCTCTGTTAAAAAAAAATCTTAAATCATTCCACCCATATCATTGATGAGTGTATGTTCTGTGGTTAAAGGCGCCATCTGTTGGGTGTCTCCAGTAATGCCACCAATGAATGTCTAGCTGAGGCACATTTTACCTTGACATTTTACTTCTCAGAATTACAGAGTACTGTGTCTTCAAGCGCATTACTCCAGTAACAAAGGCTTAGACCAGAAATTACAATTTAATAATTTAGCAGACGCTCTTATCCAGAGCGACTTACAAGTGCATTCAAACTACGTTAATAAAATAACTACAGGTCGCTATGATAACAAACAAGTTTTTTCCACAAAAATAGGCGCTAATAGCCATTAAAGTGCCTGGAAAGAAGTTTTTTAAGAAGATTTTTTCGGAGGGGTGACCAATATTTTAGGGGACCCCCCAAGGTCATTTCGAACACTGCAAGACAGTCGCGTCTACCCGGATGTTTTTTCGAAAGCGAAGGGTTGTTCACCATCTTCTATCTGCAGAAACGGCCAAAACAAAGCATAGACCGTTGAATCAAAGCCAGTGTGCTTAACGTATATAAGGACGCGAAGAGACACGCAATAGCGTAGCAGTGTACTAATTGGCGACGAACAGACGCAATCAGACGTGGATAGTCGTTAATAGACAACACAAGGAACAACGACACATGCACTGCAGAGCCGAAAGATGTGTGAGTTCCGAGACACGCATCTTCCCCTGCTGGCGCCTGTGCTACTCGCAGTGGCCGGCGCCGACCAGGACATAGCAATGGACATGTCCAAAGTGAAGATATTATGCAAATCGGGCGAGATTCGATTTCAACGTCAGTTGGGAGTTGCGAGCGCACGAACGGGCCCGGTGAAGATCAAGATGGCGTAAGTTGTTCAGGTTGACGCAGAAGGCAACGAGGTAGCGACGTGCGACACGAATCCGATGACCTCTCTGAACCCAATGAAAAATGCCGATTTTGCAGGCAAACATTTAATACCGAAGCCATGAGAAGCTCCCAAGCCTTGCCGAACACCGGTTCCATAAAAGCAGCGATGACGAAATTTGTTGCAGACGTCGGAGCCGATGTTGGCAAAATGTAGATCGACCTGGCGCTCGCTGTAGAAGCCGGAGCTGTGTCCACTGTGGGGGGATCAGACACTGAAGAAAGGAGACACGAAGTTCAACATGGCGCTATCGGAGTGGAACTGGTGCGGAACAGCCGGTGGTAGTGGAGCAGTCGTATTCTTGGATGTCTTTATCGAGGAGACCAGTTAGCAGCAGCCGACGATGTAGAGTAATCGGAGCCACCGCCTCAGCCTCGTTCACCATCGGAGATAGCATGAAAATTAGCTTCTCCGGAAAGGTACGTGATCACAACAATGCTCATTCTTCTTGCTTTTAAGCGCATAATCACACACTGAAGCATTGTCGCAGTATTGTGACAATAGAGCCTACAGGTCTGTGTACAGCTCTATATATTATTGTCAATACCACAAAATGTGTGGTATTTATAACTTTGTGATAAACCATATGTTAATTATTGGTAATATATTTGCATTAGATGGGCGTATTTCTTCTTTCAGTTAGGTTAATAAGGATTCATGAAATAAGTGGACGTATATGGCGTCCGGCTACCCGCAGATTGACAAGGTTAACCCAAACCGCGCCATCGTACGTTTTCCACGTATCATCACTAAACTTGTCTACGACCCGACAGTGTCCGCTGAAGACGCCACAGAGTCCAGACAATAGCTACAAATATATGGCAATGCACAAATCCAAAGTGAAGATTTTATCTGACTCCGGCAATATGCTATTCCAACGTCAGTAAGAAGACGCGAGCACACTAACGGTTCCGGTGAAGATCAAGACGGCACTAGTGGGTCAGGTTGATACAGCCGGCACAGAGGTAAACTCGTCGGCCTGCACGAAGCTTGTGTCGGCCTTCCCGAACCCAATGACGAAATTCGACAGTTTTGCAGGCAAAACGTTCACTTTCCAAACAATGAGAAATTCGGAACCCGTGAAGCACGCCAGTGCCGTTAAAGCTTCGACTATGAAATTTAGTGCAAACCTCATAGCCATTGTTGGCGTGCTGGCCATCGACTTGGCGCTCGCCGAACATACCGGGGAGGTGCCCGTCGCATTGAAGAAAGGAGACATGAAGTTCAACATGGAGCTATCGGAGTGGAACAGCCGGTGATAGTGGAGCATCCGCATTTCTGGATGTCTACATCGAGGCGAAGGGCAATGAAACGCCAACATTGATACGTAATTGCAGTGACACTGCATCAGCCTCGTTCGACCTCGGACGTTACACGGCGACGAGCTTCTTGGGGAAGGTATGTGTGCCTTTCTACAGTAATGTGAATAGTTGAGTCAAAAAAATTACGAAATAAGGAATCCAAATGATTCCGCTATAAATATGATTTTATAATTATTTACATGTTTAGCTAAGACGTCTAATACCCAGCAGAGATGGTTGTGTACACAACTTGATGATATAGGTGTCTAAACACATCGATCTACCCTTTGCTAAGTGTCTACACCATAACAAAACATGCAATGCTTATCCCCGGCCCAAACGTATTCACATTAAATTATACCTAACATTCACAGAGATTGTGCATTACGTAACACTCCAATCCTAAGTGGGACCTCACCACCTGTATAATACAACACCACCTTGCAGTCTACAATCCACTCGGAGCAATTTCGTCATATTTTTGTTGTTGAACGAAAAACAAAGATTCCGACGTTTCCCTTTGAATCGAATCAGAGGGAGATGTGAACAATGTGAACAAATTTGGTGAAACTATCGAGAATATATGGCTGGGTTTCAGAAGAGCTTCTTCAGTAATTAGTTTAGGCAGTGTCATCAAAACAAAAGAGAACATTCGGTGTGTGACTGTGTGTCGTCTACGTTTCAGTTTAAGGACTCGACGGACTGGGCCAATATGACAGACGGATACCCTAATCTGGACACGCAAGACTCAACCCTCCTCACTGCGCGTTTTCCACGATTCACAGATAAGATACTCTACGATACAACCGCGGCCGGTGAAGACAGTGAATCCGACGACACCCACAAAAGGGGTCATGCCTCAGTTAGACTTCCTGGTGTGTTACGAATGTAGGGCATAGTAAGTTTGGATATAGGACGTTTTAAAAAATTCATACGTTCTGACATAAGTGCATTTGTGTAGGGACATTACCCGGTTTGCTGGTGGAAGCTGTTGAGAGACAATTGGTGGATTTTTAGATCATTTTAATAGGCGGAAGGATATTTGTGATTGTATTGGCCACTAGACACGTGTGCGTCGTAAGTCATGCCAATATTGGTAAACTTTGAGGGATATCGCACATACAAGCATATTACAAGATTTAGAAATGTCTAATTTTGACAAAACTTTGAGGGATATCGCACATACAGGCATATTACAAGATTTAGAAATGTCTAATTTTGACAAAACTCGACCAGCATGTCAGTGGGATGATGATAGCGGCTGGTTAAAACTTTTATAATTTTTTATGGTCACGTTTTCTTATAATTATGCAACACGTTAACATGGCCACCAATGGGAAATGTAACTGTGTCCTGAACCCAAAAGTGGACCCGTCGACAGCAGCGGAGCCAATCCGCTATCACGATAGCCTTGGTTACTATTGTGGCCGACCTCATGATAGCCTTGGTTACTATTGTGGCCGATCTCATATTATAAATACAGGAACATGGAACGAGTAACGTGTGTTAGCGCGTGCACAGACACAACAGGACGACAGTGTATATTAGTCCTACTAAGTTTTGTAATGCTCAAGTCATAAGTGATGCTTTGAACACCGTTGAACCTTAAAATGACAGCGATATAACTAATTTGAAAACAATTCAATGCCAACAGAAGTAGTGGAACCACTCCTGCACCAATTCAAGACATACATTTTAGAGCATATTAGCAGGAGAGTATATAATACATACATAATAATTATTATAATACAAGTGTGTTGTTGCTGTGTCCCACTCAGCGAGGTGATATTTATTGGTATTACCAATAATAAACGTACAATGGTCATTTGTCAATTATTGTCGATGCTCAATAGTGTAATTTCTAATATACCGGTTTCTTTTTAGCAAAGGGTCATGCTTCACTGTTGGCCGTGACATTGACACCGAATGATGACCTCAAATGTTAATCGTTACCACACAAACGACCTCTGCTTCGGCCGACTTCTCTTCCCAATGACTAATTATAGACTTCACATGTGTGGCGTGTGGTGGGTTTGAATTTGACCAATCCCCAGGGGCGTTCCTACGGCAAATTGTCCAGAATATTTGTTGTTCTTGAAACGGTGTATTCTTGGGAAAAACTCGGACCCGTCATTGTTTCGAATGTGTAATGCTGGTTACAACAAATGTACGAGTCTTAATACACTACATATATGAACATCAATAAAGTCGATTCGCAACGCGCTAAATGAACCGATGTCGGAGCTTTAAACAGGTCTGAACACATGGTCATGGATGTGTGACAACCATCAGGATATTTCACCTTCAATCACACAAAACACCACACTAATTAATCACATCATTTTATTTTGAGTTTCGTAAGTTTTCGAACCATGTAGATTGCATCACATTTCTGAAGTTTATTATTCACCATTCTTCATTTTCACCTGGTGCAGCTAAGTAAACAACTCCAGCATATCGTCCCTGGGACCTGGCTAAACAGTAGGACCTTCCAGCGAGACGTCCGTGTAGTGACAACCTAATTTAGTGCTACTGTTGGATACAACCAACTGAAAAAAGAACTGGTCAAAAACAATTAATTATATTATACGACTAAATGCATTTACCTGTGTAAGTAGAAGATATTGTTGTTATGCTAAAACATACAATTTGTGAAGGCATAACTCCTTCATCAAAAAAAGTTACGTGTATTTATCCTGCTTGTACATTTCAATCAATCAAACGCATTTAACCATCCATTCCTCTCAATTTATAGTGTAAATTACATCATTACTAAAATAACACTTCTGGTTGGTTGTCTGCCACATAAGAACATATATCCGATATTTCCATGGGTTGCTCTAGATTTGAACAGTGGTGAACATATACAATTAAATGGGTTACGACAAAGGCTTAATTACTAACACTGTACAGCTATACAATGATTCCAGTACGTTTAAGCTAGTTTCTACCTTTACATATAAATATATCACTGCACTGCTATATATATATACTGAGCTTGTGGATAACAGAACTGTTGATAAATATCACTGACTGACATCGCTGCAGTATAGAGAATGGTTAGTTACTTGGGTCAACAGACTATTGTTGATCACAAAGAATGCACCTCTTCTCCCCAAGTTTGCTGTGCCCAAATAAGTTTTTTTTATTTCACCAAACCATGCATCACTCTAGGGTAGAAAATGCCCCTTTTACTAATGCAACATGCAATTGAAATGACAACATAAAGCACCCATCGATATTATACTGTCATAAATGATTATAACAATATTAGCATTTAGTTTCTTGCATATGCACATTTGTTTCAAGTAATGCCGTTGTCAGTGTGTATGGGGGGGGGAGTGACGGGGTTACAGAGTTTGCCTTAATTTCCAACAAGTTATTAATTCCCACGGCTGTACCAGCCCCCCCCCAGCTAGGGACAAGTCTGTTACAGGAACGCAGGCAAATTGTTAACACACGTTCTTGTTTAGTAAACTGTGCCAATGCCAACTTCATGTGTTGATGCATATTGCATAACTAGACAAAGAACTATGCAAAACCACGGATGTCCAAATCGGAAGTTTCCTGCAAGTGAAGTTTTTACGATTTTAAACAGTCTTTGAAACAACGAGAGTGCACTGCTCACTGATATGAACCCTGCACACACCTGAGAATTCATTAGCCACCTACATATCACGTTTTATCATCAGTAGAATTACCTAGGCACTGTGCATCCACTAACTCCTATGGCACCCTCACAGGGTGTGAAAGACCAATCGACACTGCCATGAATGTCCCGGCTCCCCAATGTGGGGGTATGTCTCCTCTGTACAAGTATTCTTTTATGCCTAATGTACACTATACGTAGCATTTATCCATTCATTAAGATTTTACATAATGGTATGTTCGCAATATAAAAAATATCTCTTTACGATCATGTGATTTGCCTTCTCCTGTGCGATCACACCAAACAGCAGTGCTCAAGCTATATCCGTTTTGTGTCAGAACTACTTCAGAATCCTGTCACCACATCACAATGCAAGACGGCACACATTGCTAACCACGTGTGTCCGGCTGAAAGCTCCACATTACTGTCATTCGACCTTGAAGGGCGAGATATATCACAATCAACACACCACGCAGCAGTGCTACTGAGCAGTCTGAGTGGGCAGACAACTGTCCGAGTGGGCTCTTCCTTGGCACTACACCGGAATCTACAAAAGTGAAACAATGCATGATTTATTCTTATTAGGTAGCAACAAGTTGCTTCTTGACTGGTGCTCACATTTGGCCAGTGTTCCACACAGGCAATTTGTGCATATGACAACAGCCCCTCTACTAATATGAGATTTATATGTAATATTTACAGATTAAGAAAAAAAAAAAAAAAAGGTTTTGTCCATATGAGCTGAACCTTTAAAAAACTACAATTTAAGCATGCATGCAAGTGCATGGGTTTATTTGAATAAACCAATGCACTTGGAATCTTCAAGTCATACGTGGAATCTTCAAGTCAGCTGAAGCACCATAAAGTAGTTCTAGTAAAGGACAATTGCCATTTAATTATGTTAACAATGCATTTAAAGGTGTTTATTTAATCAATTCGATTTTTTTTGCTAGTCTCATTTCAAATTAAGTTTGCGAAAATCCAAAGGTACCTAGTATCCATTGCAACATTGCTCATTTGTGCAATTTTTTTATGTAGTTTTGTGAAATCATCCGACAGACTATTAAATTAGTAAAATGCTTGTTCAAGCGAAAATTGAAATGCTGAAAAATCACAATTTTGTTCCTTGGTGAAATTTAGTAACTTTGTCATGTTATCGGTGAGAGGATGGAGGTCATGCCCATGATCAGCATTGACCCACAGTGTTTACAATTTTGGATTATCCACTATTTTGATCCTTACCAGATCTAACGACTAAAGTAAATTCTTTTGACAATTTGACCAAAAATAGGCATTTTTTTTATTAAATCGACTGCGGATGTTACATAAACTATTCACACACTACATATTTGGACACCAATGAACTGGATTTGCGATAGGCTAAATCAGTTGAGGAAGCAGTTTTAAATGCACATTGACCTGCTAGGTTGCCAAGGCAACAGCCACTGACCGTGTCTAGGTTGCCAGGGTAACACCCACTGACCGTGTCTAGGTTGCTAGGGTGTTCTAGGTTGCTAGGGTGGTCTGACTCGGGCACCCAGTGCATGAAACAGCACACATCTCGGTCGCCGTCTGAGCGCAGAGCCTGCACTGCATTCAGCAGGTCTCCCAAGTGGGGGTTCTCAGCACTCATGAAATAGTCTGAAACACATCAAATCCATTTGTTACACCCAGCTTGCAAGTCATAATTACAGTGCAATACAACTTATATCATGCCGAGCTCAGCAGCACATCAAGACCAAACGCTTAGGTAATCTCTGTAATTGGTTTCAACTTCAAGATGTGAAATTTGTATGAGTTCGCTGAAGCTCCATAATATAACAGCCAGCATAAAATTATTCATTACACACAACTGACCAATTCCTTGGGACTAGCCAGCCATCTCTTACGGCAAACAAAATGACAATGCATCAGACAACCATCTAGGACATGAAAGAACCCACCTGATGTTATCACATGATGTGCCAATGTTTTTCCTAGTGTTATGCGGACATTAACGATTGGGTCGGACGCCATCTTCAACATGGCTGGTAAGATCTCCCCAGCAAGCCTGTCCCTGCTTAGTGATTCATCCTCCAGGATGCAGTAACATATGTGTTGAAACCTGTAATTATCCACCAATACTTTCATTAACAAGGCTGTTCAACCATGATGACATAACACAAAACAAGTCAACATTAACAAATAGACACTACACACAACTGAACCTACCATAAAGCTGTATTTTTCCAAATCTAACTCCCAGTATAACAGCAAAGCCTCCCCCAGAAAGCTGTTTTGGGCTTCTATGCTGATAAAACTGATATTCTGACAAGCCTTTCACCGAATGTTTACTTGATGTATCCCAGTCAGTATTGTGATAGGTGTCAACAAACAAAACCAAGAGATAAACTGTGTGAGAAACATGTGTGAGAAACTACTCAGACCAGGAGCCCTGTCCCACCAGGATGTGCACGACTAATTTGAACACAGATAACTCAAAAGGGTTTTCCTCCTACTGAGTTAAATAAATTTGTACTGTTGTCCAAGCATAATCAATGTTTAAAAATGCATGCAGAAAATGCTGAACAACCCCAAACAGATATTATTTGAAACCAGTTAAGTTTTATCCTGTAAATTATGTACATAACTGTGTATCAAGTATTCGGAGGATGTTCACTTACGCCTGTCTGTGGATCCACCTTTTATTGCATGCAAATTTATCGATCAAATCAGCGATGTAGATTTGTAGTAATTCCTTGTCTTCATCTGCTGCCAGATGGCTCATCACCACACTCATCTAAAACAACAATACAGTGCACTCCATCATCACCACGCTCATCTAAAACAACACAGTGCGCACAGCACTCTATGTCTAGACTCATCACCATTCATTTAAAACAACAACACAACGCACGCAACTCTATGTCTAGACGACTCGTCACCTCACTCATCTAAAAACAACAGCACAGAGCACACAACACTCCATGTCTAGATGACTCATCACCTCCACAGGTGGTCATTACGGCACGGCGTGACTCACACCATGCCACAGTCAGATCCCCATCCACAGGTGGTCATTATGACACGGCGTGACTCACACCATGCCACAGTCAGATCCCCATCCACAGGTGGTCATTATGACACGGCGTGACTCACACCATGCCACAGTCAGATCCCCATCCACAGGTGGTCATTATGGCACGGCGTGACTCACACCATGCCACAGTCAGATCCCCATCTACAGGTGGTCATTATGGCACGGCGTGACTCACACCATACCACAGTCAGATCCCCATCTACAGGTGGTCATTATGGCACGGCGTGACTCACACCATGCCAGTCAGATCCCCATCCACAGGTGGTCATCAAAATGTAGATTTCTACCTTAAAAATAATGTTGCAAGAACCCTCCCAAACTCCATAATTATTAGGAAAACAGGATAAAAAAAATTGCAATTAAAATATAGGAAATACAGGAATGCTGGGCACCCCACCCAGCCTTCAATGGCTATCTCAGGGTTCGCTGGGATTTGCTGACCCCCCATCGAGAATCGAGAATCTGACCGATGCCGCTTCAATTTTTTCTTGTGTCCGTCCGTATCAGCATGTTTCCAAAAGCTGGCGAGGCTTAACCGCTTCACGCAAACGGCGCACTTTGCAAAGTATTTGTCAGCTGCATCCTTTAAAATCCTATCTTCGTATCTCTCATCCGCCAGCCATCTATCTTGGAAAGTGCACTTTCCAGGCATTTCGAAATACATTCATCTCCAAAGAGAACAAATATGGCGCCGGTCTCGCCGAAATCTTGCGTCTGCGTGACTTTGATTAACAACACGGCTGTGTGCAGTGCATGATAACGTCCGGTAAATTATACATAGGTAGCGAGTTCGTTTCTTCAAGATACAACATTTACAGTGCATGTTCATGCGCGAAAAAAGACCAAATACACAACATTTGTTTAAAATATATGAACTTTTTTACTGGACATATGCGGAATGATGCAAGGAACGCATTCAGGTACAAAAATGCAGGAAAAACTGTTGACATAAAGCCGTAATAATTTAGGCCAGTTAAGTAAACAATTACATTTTTTACTGAAAATAAGCACTTGCAAGGACCGCTGGACTAATATAAGGACTTAGAAGGCCTTATTTAGTAAAAATCAAATATAAGGACTTCTGTAACAAGGCCATCCCTTTAACGGGCCACTTTATCTCAGTCACTTTAGTGGCTTCTTTAGAAGGGTCCTACTGTACATCAATTACAGCATCCGAAGACTATCATATATAAATTATTATTACTATAAGTGCTATTAAACTGTAATAAAAACAGGTTCACTATTTGCTCTGGTTCTGCAGTGAATTTTTTAAACTGTAAACACTGCAAAATATGAGGTCACCTACCGCACTGAATGCCTTCAGTCGGACTTGAGCAACCTTATCATAGGCAAGTGTGAAGACAATGGGCAGCATGTAGAGACTAACGTCTGTTGCCGAGAAGAGCTCTACCAGCATCCCCAGCTGTCTGTAGCACACAACCATAGACTATTTATGACAACCTTTAACTCACAACAGCCCAACAGCTGCATCATGTTGAAAATGCTACAGCTAAACTCTTCTTATTGGCTTCATATATCTATCAATCATAAGTCTACCTATCAATGACCTTTATTGCAGCTATCTTGTATGTGTTAAACACTCAACTTTTTGTAACAAAAGTAGACCAAAAGTAACTCGAATATAAACACTAGATTTCTGGACAACATTTAGATTTTACATGACAAGCTGGTGTCATATGTGTAAGCATAGCGTCAATTGATTCCTGATGGATTCAACATGCTCACACACACATTTGCTGTATATTCATACTATAGGTTATTTTTCCATTATATTTAACATTTCAGCTTCTAAGTTTTAGCAACGATTACAACAGCATGCAATACATACTCGGCAAGGTCCTCACGAAAACGCCAATTCCGATTGTTATCAGTGTTTAGGAAGTCTGTCAACCTTGTGAGGTACTCACGGCGCAGTTCTGGCTTGAGCAACTGCAACCAGAGGGAGAAGTAATTCGTCTAACTTTTGTTGACATTAACACCATATCTGAAACTGCACTCTATCAGGACACGATAAATAGCATTTTAGATACAGCACATTCAATAGCTATACACACAAAGTATACTGTCACTAACTGAAGCATCTCATTTAAAATATTTTAGTACAAATAGTTATAATACGGTATGTCCTGTTGTCCTCCTATCATACAAAAATTATGTAAATCCAGTTTCAAAATTACTTCAAGGGTTTTCACGATAATTATAACTTACAACCTCTCTGTGCAAAACTTGGTTGTTCAAAAAAGTTATGTCTGCCGAGACATATTTCAACACTTTTGAGGCATCCTTGTTTCAATACACAACAGTGTAACACACCTTAAGAAAATCTGCTAGATGTTTGAGCACGCCAACCCGTACTTCATCCAGGTCTCGCAGGAAACCATTGAAGATTGGCACAAGATCAGCAGTCGTGATTTCTTCGCCAAGAATCATTCCCAGTTCGTGGATGGAAAATGCGAGTGTGCGTCGGACCTTCCACTACAAAGACATCACCACTGATAACAATACTTTTTTTAGGAACAATTTGTTTCCGTCACCAGTACCTCACGGGAACAAATTGTATCATTGGAAAGCTGAATCACTCTTCGTTTTGATTCATATTTATTCATGAGCATACTCGATAATAGCCAATGATGATCTAGCTTACAAAATGCGTCACATAGTTGGTGCCCATATTTGGCTGCTTTTACTATGTTCCACAAAATAAATTTATGTTTCCATTCATAGTATCTAAATATGTAACACGTTATACCTTTGGAAATCTCTAAGATTGGCCAGTTTGTTTCCTCACTTCGTTTTGTGTCAGTTCACTTTAGGCCGGATTATTTCAAGTTTCCACGTCAATATTTCGGCAAATTGAATGACAGCATTAGTGAATCACGTTATTTTACTAGTTCAGACAGTTAGAACGATGTTGTGGCTTTTTTGAGGTAAATATCAGCAAGTTGCCATTGCGATTTCCGCCGGCTTCGACAGCCCGCACTACCACAGTAAACGACGCAGGATCAATGGGCCTGTCTGAATCGGCATAGTTCGGTGAAGGAAAAAAAATAAGTTCTCAACATATTTGATTCATTTTTGTTTTATTTTGTAGCTAACATGTATGGCTACATTTTTGTAATTGGACATAGGGGCATACAGCCATTCAGTAATTATTTAGCTGCAGGGTGAAAATAAAAATGTTGCTTTCTTTTTTGATGAAATTCAAAAAGTAATATCCCATGATAAGATAATGTGCTGTAGTTGTTATCATTTTATTATAACAAAGAGTCGTTTTAGCAACTAAATGACACCTCAATCACATTTGTGCAATAATTATTAGTGATGTTATGATTTTTTAAAAGCACCCTTATGAATAACTCCGATTTGTGTTAACTGGAAATTTATCATTGGTCACTCTTAGGGTTAAAACATGGTAATAATGACGATGGCTAAAGTGAAAATCTTGTATCAATAACAGCAGACATTGTATTCTTTATATTCAAATCACATTACATGCTAACACACACTAAAAATTTACTAAACGTCAACGCACATTATACTAAGCTCTTCACAAATTTGTTCATGCAACGTTAATGTTGTAAATTGAATCATGTACCAATGCATTAATACACATCCAACCACATTGCTAATATTACTAATACTACACCACCATTACACCAAGGTGCATTACAACATGTGTTGCTTTGATATTACTGAGTCTGCTCCAACCAAAGAAAGTGACAATGTTCAGTGATCTCTCACCTGCATGTCGGCAGCCAGCGTCTCGTAGAGCTCCCTCAGACACGGCCAGTACTTCCTGCCAAGGGTGTATGCAACGGCGGGGAGACTGTAAGCACAGTGTTTGGCAATCTCAGAGTCGACTGTCTGCGCACGTGATGGGTCTGTCATGCTGAGATACTGGTCGAGCAGAACTTGTGGTATCACATCCTAGGGAATATTGGTTCCATTTAGACTTTAGAATAGATAAACATACACCAAACTATAATAAATTCCCTGAACAGAGAAGACAAAGAGAATTATCAACAGCCAAACATGAAGAAAACAACCTTAGGTATCTGACGTGAGCCCAACAGCCAAACAACATGATGAAAACATGATCTGGCCAATCCTCAAAGGCTATGATCATCTGTCCTCGATCTGGACAGATGGGGGCTTGTTTATATTTGGGATTACTTGGACAATATGTTAATTTTGACAGCACAACATACTGAAATAACAAGAATATTTTTTTTATTAATTTTTTTTTAGTATTTTGTGATAAATATTCCATAACCCTAGGAGTGACTGGGCCAAATGCAGGCTGCGCGATCAGTGCAAAACAGGTTCCGGCCGATTTTGGTATCAATCTGTAGTAAAAAATTTCGTTTC
Source organism: Lamellibrachia columna (assembly GCA_963662155.1). Classification (NCBI taxonomy): domain Eukaryota; kingdom Metazoa; phylum Annelida; class Polychaeta; order Sabellida; family Siboglinidae; genus Lamellibrachia; species Lamellibrachia columna. The sequence continues at coordinate 41,951,984 of OY759267.1, forward strand.
CGCCACTAATACTTCACATGGGAATAAATGGTATCATTGGAAAGCTGAATCACTCTTTGTTCTGTCTCATATTTATTCATGAGCGTAGTCAATAATAGCTAATGATGATCTAGCTTACAAGACACGTCACATAGTTGGTGCCCATATTTGGTTGCTTTTACTAGGCTCCGCAGAATAAATTTACGTTTCCATTCATAGTATCTCAATATGTAACACATTATATCTTTGGAAAGCTCTACGATTTGCCTATTCGAAAAAATGTGAATGGCTGAGCTGGCTGTATGCAGCGAATGAGCATTGTCGTTACAAACGTATTGTCTCAGCCATCTGGCATTTTTAATTACTAATCCGCCATTTTGTTTTCTCACTTCGTTCTGTGTCAGTTCACTTTTGGTCGGATTATTTCAAGTTTCCGGGTTAATATTTCGACAAATTGAATCACATTATTATAATAGTTCAGACAATGATGTTGCAGGCTTTTTTGAGGTAAATATCAGCAAGTTGACATCATGATTTCCGCCAGCTTTGATAGACTGCACTGTCTGAATCGGTAGTCCGGTGTTGGAAAAATCACAAAAATAAAAGTTCTAAACATATTTGATTCATTTTTGTTTTGTTTTGTAGCTAATATGTACGGTTACATTTTCCCCATTGAACATAGGGACATACAGCCACTCAGTAATTAGTGGCAGGGTGAAAATTTAAAGTTTTGCTTTCTTTTTATGATGTAATTCAAATAGCAATTATGCGCTGTTGTTTTTATCATCTTATTATAATAGAGTCTTTTTAGCAACAAAATGATACCTCAATCACATTTGTGCGATAATTATTAACGATATAATTATTTTTTAAAGCACCCTTATGAATAACTCCAATTTGTGTACACCGTGGAAGTTTATCATTGGTCACATAGGGTTAAAAACATGTCTGCCCTTAAAAATAAATAATAAAAGTTTTTCACAGTGAAGACATATTTTTTAATTAAAACGATGCACAAAACATAAAAAAGTTAGTTCTAGTGTCGACGTGTGGTTCATAAAAATTAAACAAACCTGGTCGGTGTGGAACTCATCAGACATGGCGTCCTCTCTGCCTGAGCTGTCTCCCCGCGATAGTTTGTCCTCCACTAACGAGTAAGTCATATTCGCATCTGAGAAATCTACAAAACACAACCACCTTTTCTAATATGACAAACTCCCAAATCAAACAGTTCAACCTCCTGTGACATGGATCTGCTTTTCTTAAACATAACTGTTTTCAACTGGTAGAACTTGAATAACTAAAAACTGCATAAATACTTTCAAGTTTATTGCCCTCCATGTTCTATAGTACACCTGACAAAGAGAAATGATAGGTATGTTACACACATTTTAAAATAAGTTTCTGTCAAAGTCGCTGGCCCAAGATTTTTATTTATAATATACCGGTAATAGTAAATTTTAATGGAAGTCATGTTTCAGGATGACATACAGTTAGATACAAACAGGAATTCATACTTGACACACTACTACACCCACCTTGTACTACGCCATCTATAACCTTCATTGCCAGCTCTCCAACATGCTCCCCAAGGACGTGTGTCGTGCCAAAGTGAGCGACAGTTTCCGTTGGTTCCTCTTCTGTTGTGATCAAGCTTGCGGTGTGCACTACAACAATGGGTGGCTTGGCCGCGTCCTTCAACTGGGGCGCATCGCCACCACTCATGCCAATGTCTAGACTGGCAAGGTTTGCGGCCAGGTCTCTGCCTGCCTCACCGTCACCAACAGTCGTGGCTGACTGGGTCTTTGTCGCTGTCTGGTCGTTGTGGATGTCATCGAGTGCTGTCATGGACTTTGCCACACCTTGTGGCGGTAAAACGGGGGTCGTAATAGTGACATCGACTTCTGGCAGTGGGGTGCGCCAGTACAGAAACGAGTTGAACTCTTTAGTGTCCTCTTTCTTCTCATTCACTATACACGCTTCTGAGGTATCACTGTCACTTGATGAGTGGCTGTCCCTTTCCTCTGTCACTGCGACAGTCTCACCCTGCTGTCCGTCTGATTCAGCTTCTGTCGTCTCTTTGCCGTCTTGCAACTTCTTAGACTCTCCAACTGTCTCTGAAAGATCCTCATAGTACTGTGCTCTATTCTCTTCCATGGACACATCTGCATTGCTGGGTGCTTCACCGGCACTGTCAACGTTTGTGTCACTGTCTCCTTCTGATTCACTGATCTCCATGTCGGACGCAGCTTCATCTGTGGTAACCTGTCCCTGGTTATTGTTGCCCTCCTTGTTGGCCGGGGCAGTGTCACACGTGGACTGTGCTGTCAACTCAGGAGTGTCCTCACAACTCTCACTGTAGGCCGGTGGATCACCCTCATCCTCGTCACTGCAACAACAAACCCGGTCAAGAACATTAAAACTGCTTCCTCAACAGATTTAGCATATCGCAAATTCATTGGTGTCCAAATATGTAGTGTGTGAATAGTTTCTGTAACATCTGCAGTTAATTTAATAAAAAAAATGCCAACTTTTGTTCAAATCATCGAAAGAATTGACTTTAGTCGGTAGATCCGGTATGGATCAAAATAGTGGATATCTAAAATGGTAAACACCAATCACATGACAAAGTTGAAAAATTTCACCAAGGAAGAAAATCGTTATTTTTCAGCATTTCGATTTTCACTTTAGTTAATGCTTGAACAAGCATTTGTCTGATGATTTCAGAAAAACTACATACAAAAGCTGCACAAATGAGCTAGCATGTTGCCGTAGACACTACGTAGACTTCATTTTTCGCAAAATTAATTTGAAATCAGACTAGCAAAAAAGTTGAATTGATTAAGCACCGTTAATGTGCAAATACAAACAATATGTATCTTTTGTAGTACGAGAATATCATTCACATTAATATATATTAGTTACCAATAGAAGAGTAAAAAGATACGACGAATAACAAGTACACAGTCAAATGTTGCCGACTTACGTTAAATCATTCCTTTGAATTCATGCACCAGTGTCACGGCTCTGTGTCCAAGGTTGCAGAAACAAATTACCAAATATTTCCCAACAATCCAAACGAATAAGCTTTAATTATGCGATCCAAGTCATTTATATAATAAACAGCTCATTTTAAAGTGTTTGATGTCCTTGAATGCTGGCACGGAACAACCGACATACTTGATATGGCTTTACTTGGTGAACAAATAACACACATAAGTTGACTAATTATAAGTTGCCACCCAATACCACAGACTAACCCAGAAGAGTAATTATTTGTGAAGATAACTCACCTCCTACAGTCATGTGCCTTGCCAACAACTAATAATCCCTCTTCATTGAAATATAACCCTGTCATACTAGGATCAGCAAATGTTGAAATGAATCCCCCTAGAGCTTGAAAGGCTGCCATGCGAACCTGCAGTGAGAAAACAGGCAGCTGTTAGTAGCATGGACTAGTAATATAAACAGCAACGCAAACAGACATAACTAGGATTTTCCCGTAACGTTAATCTGGCAGGGAAAGACAACAAAGCATTTTTTTTTTACAAAGATGTAGAGTGAGCACCCTGGCTTGTATACAAAAAAGGAACACAACCATTGAAGTGCACAGGTCACACACATGAGGAATGTTTTGTACTCCTGCAAAATAATTCAGTGGTGAAACACTGATGTAGCACACAAGGTGGACCATTACATACCCATCTTGACTGATCACAGATGAGTGAAAGGAAGGTCTGAGCGAGTTCTTTGCGTCGGACATCGGTTGAGCAGGCACAGGCGACTTGTGTGAAGCACTCGGCACAAGCCTTCCTCACACCCCACACGCCATCCTCACACAGGAAGCAGAACTTGGGCAGCTGATACAATGAAAAACACTATATTTCTCTGCCATACTTTGCTTTGCAACCATTTCCAATGAAAACACCTTTGTAGTAAATAATAATAATAATAGTTAATTAGGCTTTATAACGCACTGTATATGTGGGGAAAACCTGCTTATATATAAATAAACTATTGTTTTTCTTCTAAAGCAATCACAGACATGCTACTAATGAAAGCAAGTTATCTATGTTGGTTACCAACTTACCATTGCTGAAACTAATTTCATAAAAACTAGTTATTGTATGTAATGGACTGATGTCCACTACTCACCAGCAATGTTTCGGTGCTGTCTTGGCCAACGACACTGCACAGGTCGCCAAAGTTAGCCGCACACACCTACCACACAGAAATCATATTGTTAAAGACATTGCTTACAAGAATATCTATCTCCCATTGTTTTTGTATTCCCTTGAAAATCATGATTCTTAAATAGTCCAAAACATCAAAGAAACCAAAGTGGCAGACAAACTTTATAGTTATAATCATTCAATTTGTCTGGGCCATAGGATACAAAAGCTTAATGTCAAGGCCTGCTATGTATAATGGCCTACGTTAAGCATATAACCAGGCATGATAGCGAACACAAGCTTCTATATATTTACCTTTCTGACATGGAAGAGTGCGTCTGTGCACATATCTGCAAATCGGGGCAGGAAGATTCTGCAAGTCATGTCGTCGCCAACTAGTGGTGCCATCTTGCTCATAAGCTGCATAACAGATGCCGCATAACAATCACCATTACACAACTTCGTAGAACACGTCACCATTCATTCCCTTATTTACTTGCTGATGCAACAATGTATATAAATGCAACAGATGCACAAACAAATCTTACTTCAGCCCTAGCATTCTGTGCGGTATCTGCTATGAACATTGAAGAACGTGGAGACTTTTGGACATTATGCTCATCAAAGCAGGCTGTGATATGAACTCCAATGCACCATTTCACAGTCGCTTTGATGGGCACAACAAGCCCAGTATCACTAATCATCATCACAAAACAATGCATAAAAACCTGCCCTCACATTTAATTTGAAAAGATAAGAAACGACATAATAATATCCCAATTCAAAACACATGTTCCCCACACAACAAATACACGTTTGAAAACTATGAATCAACAGGGAAATCTCTCCACAGGGCTATGGAAGTCGCTGAAGAATCTGCAGTAATACACCAGACAGCAGCTCATCAAAGCTGGCTGTGATACGATACAATCAACACATCACAGCCACTTTGACAGCTGCATTCCGGTCAACTCCCACTCTACCGTCCAGCTGGGTTGAAACACTGGCCTGTCTTGGTCAGTTGCATGGATGGACGCGTTGGTTCCCTGGTAGACTGTGGCAGTGCTCCGGCTCATCAAAGCAGGCTGTGATATGATAGCACAGACACACATCACAGCCGCTGTGATGACTCGGCCACATCCTTGCCCGGCAAATATGGATCCCAATAGCATCCTTCTCTCTAGTGGTATGAATTCTTTGTAACACCATGCAAACTATCACGTCTCACAATCACCAAATGTAAGGATTTCCCAGGGTTTTCCAGAACCACACAGCCTACGTTTTAGCCGTGAACTCTTATGGACTTCACAACAATGCTGGAGACAATATGGCAATAAAATCGAGTTTGCATTAAGGAGAACATGAGGCTCATCAAAGCGTGCTGTGATATGTCTGTACACTGAGCATCTCACAGCAACTTTGATGGCCCCACATTCTGAACACTCCTCAATGATCCCCACTCCATCTCAACTTGGTGCTCGGTCAGTTTGTTTTCATGTAACAAATAGAGTATCGTGCATACTGGTACACAGTGAAGTGTGAAGATGTTCCCAGCATTTCTATGATCCAAGCAGGCTGTGATACGCTTTCTATAACTCGGATCACAGCCACTTGGACAGTAGAACTGGCTAGAAGGTCTGCATCATGAGATGCGTTGAAGTCCTTGCTGCTACTAATCATGTTACAAGTCCCTTACTGCTGCTGACAATCACTGTATGGCTGCATGCTGCTACTAATCATGTTACAAGTCCCTTACTGCTGCTGACAATCACTGTATGGCTGCATGCTGCTACTAATCATGTTACAAGTCCCTTACTGCTGCTGACAATCACTGTATGGCTGCATGCTGCTACTAATCATGTTACAAGTCCCTTACTGCTGCTGACAATCACTGTATGGCTGCATGCTGCTACTAATTATGATACGCCCGTACGTTTGTATCTGTTCCATTGGAAAGACAGAATAGTAAGATGACCAAAATGTCAACATCTCACTACCCATGTCTTTCAGGTGGCCCAGATAAACTTTTATTCAAGTAGCCGCAGCAGCTTCTTGCATACCCACTGACATAAATAAATACTTTAAATAATAATAAAGCAACAGTTCCTGAATTTCCCATCAGTAACACAATCTATGATGGCACAGGCTAATGAGGAACCAGGGGCATGATAGTGGATAACGACCGTACTGAACAAAGTACTACAAAGTACTACGTAGCTAACATAATCAATTGCATACTTATGAATTACGATTTTTTTTCAACCACAACTATTTAGATTACTTACTCAGTGTTTCGACTGCCATCGGCAGCTTTCATCAGGAATACTGGGGCGGTTAGTCTATTTCCCCCCACCCGTCTCGATTCTTGACTGGAGTTGCTTTTTGGATCCATATGGCCTCTTTAATACGTTTTGTGTTTCTGTTACGCTCTCTGTCAATCACTTTTGCCCCCTTCCAGTATATGATGCAATTGTTCCTGTCTGCCTGGTCTGTTATTGCAGATTTATGCTCTACTGCCACTGACTCTCTGGTGAGCAGGGGAAGAACTAGCCGTCCCAGAATTCCTGATGAAGGCTGCTGATAGCAGTCTAAACGTTGAGTAAGTAATCTAAATAGTTGTGGTTGAAGAAAATCGTAATTCATACATATATCAACTTGATGAAAAAAAATTGTCACGAACAATTATATACTGTGTAGAAAACAACATAATCCTATTCAGCAGATCATTAAAACTGTAGGGACAAAACCAGCATTGTAATTACAAGATGGCCTTTTATTGTTATCACACGGAACAGTTATAGGACAGAAAAGAAGTAAGTTTACCAACCGCAACAGCTTCCGTCCTGAAGTCATCGAGACTGTCGGCACCAGCCAACTCAATAATTACTGGACACACATGTTTCTCCACATCATCTAAGAAAACAAATAATTTGTCAGTTCAACCCTCGCCTACTGCAGTGCCATCACATATTAAGAATAGTTTGTACAAGATGATATACGTGCATATGCAACCTATCTCAAAACGTACCTTTTTCTAACAGGCCTTGTTCCAACAAAACTAACAGAGCAGCCTGACTTGTCTTGCGAACCTACAATAAGATGTCCGATTTTATAACATTTATTTTGTTATAGCACCACCTCCAATACATTTCACAGTGCTCTAAAAAGAATCTGTTTACACCAATACATTGTGGTAAAACAATACTTGTAATACCACAGGTACATTTATATATATATATATATACCATTTAAATTGAAAACAATTAAGATGCGCATGACAATATAATCATAAACCATAAAAAGGTTATTAAATAGCAGCACGACATATATATCATATAAACAATAAGTTAGGTTAAATAAAAACAAATAAATAAAGATAAATGCAAACATCAATTAGTTAGGCTAAAATGTTGCAGCATGAATCACATATATGCCACACAGTAAACAGGTGTGCCTTCACGGCCGACTTCAATGAGATAAGTGAGGTTTTGGACGCAAACTTCACCAAACGCCTGGCAAACACTGCATTTGAAACAACATTTTTCACACCATCTAGACATTCTAATTTATATCGATTGTTGGAAGGCAAGAAGGAGAAAGTCAACACACACAATATAAACCAACCTGATTGTTGGTGTACGTCAAGTACTTGATTATGATAGGTAGGATATAACTGGAGATGGGTTTGTCGTTGTGAAACATTGAGGCGTTCTCGTGGCAGAACATTGCAATGTGTGGAACTTGTTCCATCAGTTCTGTCCGCACCATTGGATCTACAATGGTAATGTTCATGTTGCTCCATTAGGACTAGTCCGATAGAATTCAATATCCTATATGATTTTTTTACTGCATTGTTCATACATGGATCCAAAATCTATATACAATAAGATGCTAATTCAAAACTTCTTAATTTCTACTGACCATGTTCATTGAAAATATTAGTAGTGTCTTCTGATTATGCACCACCTGGCATATAGTTAGTGAAGCTAGCAATGATGCTTGTCCATGTTAGATATATATCGCCACCTACTGTACATTTAGGGACATTAGTAACAACGGGACATTTGTAGTAAAAACAATATTTGGGGCCAACTTTTTCTGGACCAAATGAATCATGCTTTTTACCCAAAACCAAAGAATAATTTTTAGTAATAAAAAATCTAACAACCGCATCAAACAGAACTCAACGATATTCACTGTGCCCAAATAAAAACTACTTACAGACATGAATGGACACAGTTAACCAATTGCTACCACAACAGGTGACCGGCAAGGCAAGGACAATTTAGTGTACACAGAAACAGCACCTGGGTCTTCTGCTAACTGGGCCATTGCTTCCAGTACTTTTGTTGCATTGTCCACATTTGGTTCACCAGACCTAATTGTTTCCAGCAGGTTGCGAGCCACCATCTGTCTACAAACAAGTGTATAACACAATAGAGCTGCTGAAAAAAATCCTTGTAGAGCCAGTGTCAGATGGTATTTTGACGTGCGTAGTAAAACGACTTGGGGGTCAATTTACCATAATAGTATGACCCGTGTGATGGCTTTATAAGGCGATATCATAGCAGCAACGAGCTTATGGCTATGTCATTTGAAAAGGTCAAGACTGTTACATATCGCACACGACGTCGCTTCCAAACCGTTCTATTTCATGAAATGTTTCCACAATGCGTAGCAACAATATACAGTACTATCATGCTGCAATTTGGTCGCATCAGCTCGCATATCATGAATGATGTTAAAACACACAGGTTACCTAAAATCAGTCAAGCAATGCAGGTGTACTGTCCCAGTAAATGTGCACTATAACCTAGATACAATTGATACTGAGGTAGGAACGAAACCGAACATAAATTACATATACGCATATTTTCTAGAAAAAAAAATGCCCAAACAAACGTGACTACTAAATACACAGCAGAGATTTGAGCATATAGATACAAGGCTGGTATAACAGTACACATATACATACAAGGCTGGTATAACAGTACACATATACATACAAGGCTGGTATAACAGTACACAAAGCAAATCCATGTTAATGTTGACTGAAAAAAACTTTTAACAATTATTGTAACAAATACCTGCTGTAAACATTTTCACTGTTTAGGTATCTCTCCAACTTTTGTATTGCTGACAGGTCGTCATCTGTGTTGCACTGGCCACACTCCTGCGATTCTAAGTCATCTAGGCTCAGCTCAGGGGAATCTAGGTCATCTAGATTCATCTCGCCGGAGTTGCCTGGTTGAAAAAAAAACATACGATACGTCATGTAGCACATCAATGGCAAAGAGATGCAGTGTAGTGAGTGTATCTGAGCCACTGCATGCATGAATGAAACTTGAGGCCACCTGTAGTAGCCATGCCAGTAGTACACTCATGCGTGAATCAGAAGTGTGTCATCAACTATTGATAGTGATAATGCATTCACACGGGCCATATCAAAGATGGTTATGTTATATGGGTTGCTTTACTACGTATTCCAATCGTCAACTGATCATGAAACATGGATTACCACTCAGTGACTGAGCTAGTATCTGAATTGAAGGGACACACAGACCAGTGATCTCGTTATATCGCTGTCTTTGAGTTAACATGTCCCACCTTTTTAAAGACAGTGAGACATTGTTAAGATTTTTATTTTTAGTGTTCCAACTGCACCCAGCCATATGGTTCATACAAATGCTTTCACCACGATGATGGTGGATACATTTTAACATGAATCTAGATGTCTTTTACACTTTGTGGATAGGGAAACTAGTATTACGTATAGGTGAATCAGGCACTGATTTTTGTGGAAAATTGGTGGGAGTCCAGTACTTTTTCAACAAAATATTATGTACAGTGCTCAAATGGGGTGGAGCAGGCCTGAAACAAACCCCTGTGTAAATGAAAACAGTAATATTCATTCAGCTCTTTGGCAGCTAAATGTGAATCTAAATTCAAATAACCAGGGCTTCATATTTGAAAACAACAAGAGAGCGATAAATCGCGATTTGTTATTTTTTTTTTTACTGTGTGGTGGCACCACCATTTCTGTCGTTGTCGCCATGAAAATTTAATTGGTACTTGTTGGCGCTATGACTTTTGTACAATGAAATTAATGTTTACTCTAGTAAGCTCCATTCATTGCAATTGATGAAACGGTTTTGAATTGCAACATGTCATCGATCACCATAGGCGTAGCTTAGGCAAGGCCAGTGCCGTAGCAGTGTGCTGTGTCCGAGGCAGTGACGCGGCACTGGTGTGTGACTTCGCTTAGGTGGTTTGAAAATTGCAAATGAGATTCACAAATTCTCTTGAGTGCCGAATAAACGTCCCTATACGCACCTTATTTGGCACTATACTATTATTAAATTTTAACATTTGTGCCAGCCTATATTCTCCGATAATTGTTGCAAATTATGCAGGGTACAATTTTAGGAGAGATATCGTTCTCACTCCCTGTTGCTAGCGCTAATCAATCATCCAAGGAGCGGTTCACCGCTCGCGATAAAATCCCTTGCTCCCAACTGGAGCTGCATGTGGCTCCCTCTGGCGGCTACGTTTTCATCCTTTCGAACGACAGTTGTGAATTTAGCGGTATCCAGTGCTTCTGAGGATTTCAGATTTTGATCCTGAAGCGTTAGACCGTTTAATTTCCATGATTAGAATCCTTAGTTCTCTGGAGCTTGACATGGTATATTATTAGTTAAAACGCCATTATCGCCGCGTAAACCGACCGTAAATGGCCGCCGGGTGCAGCGCCTCAAATCGGTCGTAACCGGCTGGTGGCGGTTTCCCCAGAAACGGGGTTGCGTATTCAATTCAATAAAACTTTAATGTCATTTCCCGCTTTTATCAAATGGGGTTACTATATCTGCGGTGATGCGAATGTGCACAAAGTTTATGCATATTCGGCAGAAAATAAAACAAAATAACCTGCGATCCGCGTAGTTTTCTAGGGACGCCTTGACTTCAAGTTGAGTATAAAATTGCTTCAGTGCTAAAAAAGGACAAAAATACGAGTGACTTTTTCGCACTGTACTATTATTTGTTTTGAACAATGTGCCACCCTATACGGTTATTCGGCACTGTACTATTATTGAATTTGACCGATTTGCCACCCTATACTTTTATTTAGCCTATACGTTTATTTGGCACTTGAGAGTATTCCATGTATAAGAATCAGATGTAGTCATAAATGCAGCTTAGTAGTATATAAACTGGGGTGAAATGGCATACTTTCATTACATCATAATGCCAAACGCACAACTCAAACTCGGTGCGCAAAAATATGAATTCGTCATCTGCACATGAAACAGTGAATCAATGTTAAGTGGCACCGGAGATCTGCGTCGTGAATCTATGTATTCAGAGCAGTTGAAAGACGAAGTGGAACATTTATTAAAATTTTCGTTTTCAATGTTTAATCAACTTTTACACTCTGTGCCAACTCATATGCATGTTCGGTAGCTCAGCTCAGTTATTATTTTCGATTCCCACTAAAGCCTAGTTGGTCAATCAGATTGTAGTGAAATATCGTTAATCCCTTATCTATTCCATAACTGTACATGTATACATGTAATTTATTCAGTTCGACATGTGACATTTAAGCATAATACACATCGACGCTAGTCCACTCATTTAATAACTTCTTTATAAACCGTGCGGCCAGCACATCGTGGCTTTGATGGCGTTCTTGCAATCGTCATCTTGGTGCAGCGTGCTGCAATCGCCATCCCCGGTGATGGATGATACGTGAACACCGAATATTGGAGTCTGAACACTGTGTTATAAAGAGGGTACACTTTCCTAGTGAATCTAATACTCAAGAAACTCCTTGTCAAGACGAACACTTGCAGGCAGCGAGCGATTTTAGCAATTGACGCGAGCGATAAATCGCTCCCTAGATTATTGATTTGCGCGAGCGATAGGGAGTGAGAGGGATCGCTCGCCTCAAACGTGATGCCCAGTTACAGCAAACAGAAATCAGCTGCAGTATCATTAATCTATTTTATATCACGACAGCGTGCACGAAGACAGTTCAATAAATTGTATTATGAAAAAAATCCCATATTGTAAAAATAAAGTCTTTTATTTTACCTGTTGTCGTTAGACTGGCTAATGGCCTGACGTCCACATAAGTTCCTTCGTATGGAACTTGATTACAGGGGCATGAACTTGATTGCAGGGGTATCCACCAATGTCATTGTCCTACCAAAACTTGACTGGGTAGTGCAAGGAGTCACAAGCTCTTGCAGTGATAACTTTTTCTCCCGTGCAACGGTAGGTAACTCGGTTACTACCAGTATTACATATATTATATAACCACTCAAAATCTCCTGCATTGCCTCAAGGATGGGTTGTTTGGTGTAAAGTGACGAGGGTAGGCCTACATAGTGAATGGGGTATTGGAGTTTTATTTAAAACAGGCGCTGAAGTAACATTAATAACCTTGTGTGACATTTAAGAAAATTACTGGAGTCCCATGTATACTCTTCAATATTACACATTTTAAAATGTGAAAATGTCATAAAATCGCATTATAACTAAAATACTGACTAAGTAACTAAATGACTACCATAATTAGTTGCACAGTAATTATGCAAACATTTCTATTGTACTCTGTCATAAATCATAAACAGAAATATATATACTCAAAAGTATCACTGCTGAAAGATTTGCATCAAAATGTGTTCAATCCTTTATTACAACACTAGAAACATTCATAACCAAACAAATCTAACTTCCAATTTATCCTTCCAATGTAGTGACATTATATATTCATGCCATAAATGTGCCCAAAAGTACAAATAACAGCAACTGAAACTCCACTCATTTAATTAAGTTTAGCTATGATCAGCTGTTTAGAGATGTTGGTCAAGCCATCTGAACAGGCTTCATCTGAACAATGACATGTTGCTTGACAAGCTGATATAATTAATCTAATGTAGTATAATACAGTAAAATGTCACTATGATTAACACATCACGTTAAATTAGTGTACTACACATTCATAAATAAATAAATATTTAATTCACCTATTCAAACAAATGCCAGAGACCAAAATAAACACGCCTGCATCCCACGATCCAAACAAAAACAGACGCACACGGGACTTGACCTACTTTTAACAGGTCCCTCCAGGCTCCATTGTTTGGCTTTACAAATCACGCGAATTATCAATATCACGTTCCTGTAACCAATTTAATTTGGTAAGATAATCTGCAGTCGCTGCTAAATTATAGGATGGGTCATGTTTTTCCGGATTAACGTAAATAAATAATAACAAAAAGTGCGTTCGAACATTCGAGGTTAGGAAGGTCAAAGGGAACTCTGCCGTCACGTGACCATTTGGCGCACGATTCTATTCGGTTGTTGTAATCCGTATCGTATCGACCCAATTGTCGCGCACGTTTCGGAGTCTGTAGTATTCACCAATACACAAAAATGCGATATTCTTAATCTTTGAAAATCATAGCACCAGAAGGGTATGGCTATGATGACTATACGAGGTAGATTACTGTGTACATAAGCGCTTAAATGATGCGAGATGGCGCAGATATTTCAACGATGCACAAAAAACAAAAACTCGCGAGATAAGGATGTTGCTTAAAGGAATATAAAACACGTACCATCATCCAGCGAATCCTCTTGATAAAGTTCTATATCTGAAGATAACAAATCCTTCATTAGCCATTTGAATTTTTAAGGAAATCTCACAATTAAAACGAACAAATGCGAATTAGTCTTACCCGCCATATTGGAATAACCATAAGATTTGACATGAGTACTTTTATTGGTTGGCGCATCGTCCAAGCCAGGCGCTGATTGGTTCACACAAATTTGTAATCCTCTTTGGCGGAAATAGTCGACGCCTTACGGAAAGTGTCGATGAGTCATCCGTTGCGGTGCTTCGAAGTCAGGGGGTGCAAACTGCTGCAGGGTGCATTTAATGAGTTATGGGAAAGCCGTATTCTGGAGCTAAGCACGTTCATAAGTTTTCGAAGATGATTTGGAATGCCAGTGCTCGTCTAGTTGTATTTGAAATAGTATAGCATAATCAAGAAGTGCTTTACAAATGTGCCATGGTATTATAGTGAACTTTGGTTGTTTAGAACTTAAAAGTTGAGACATGCTAGGTCTAGGACTAGAAAGAATGCATAGTCATAGAACTGAAATTTATGTGTCTGTGACTATGTGTGTATTGGAATATGAGCTTAGCGTTATCACTTCTAGCAGTGTACATGCATTGTTAGTAAAGAATCAAAAGTACAATTGTTCTAAACGAAAAGGTAGTTTTGTGGAAACAAAACAAATTTCCCAAATGCACAAGATTTTATGTTTCTTTGAATTCATACAACTGCATATGATCCTGGAACTGGTGGTTTTGCATAGTATACTTAACCCATGAAAATATTTCTGCTACCAACAGTTTATTCCTCCATAAACATGTCATTTCTCATCACATAACAAAGTATTAATTAAGTAAAACATCATTATATATACGTCTTCCAAGTAGGGGAAGTTGGCCGAGGCATAACCACACCTTGAGCTAGGTATGTCCGCATTAGTGACCATACAACCTTGTTGTGACTTCATAACTGTGTTATGCAATAGCACCTAACACACAAACAAATGTTTAACTTCATTTGATTTCATTATTGTTTGTAAGACATCATATAAAAACGATGCTAAATTTCATTTGTAAACTGTATTTTATTGTTGTTATCAAAGCGCAAATAAATTGGATTTACTGGAAATATATTTTTTCTTCGCCAACTGATAGCTTTGGGCATATCCACACAGCTGTGTACTCTAGTTGGAAAGAATATAAATTTGTTTGCACAATAATATCATGGCACGATGTAGGCATTTTTATAATTACACATTTAATTGTCTTATTATTCATGACAGGAGTATAATTACCAGTGTAATTCGCATTCTGCTCTGAGTGACTTTGTTTCCACGGCATACACATTGCACAATGCATATCCACATACACCTGTGTGGTTATGCCCCACTACCCCGGACTATTGGAGCATAACCACACAGGTTACATTTTGTTAATATAAGTTTTTTTGTTGGACTAGTAGTCTGGTAACAGGCAGACCTTTGTCAACTACTGCATATACTAGTTAAACTGAAGTTAAAAGATACAATTTTTGCATAAGCAGTTCACTACTTGGGACACATTATACCTTAGGCGTTTGGACATGCCCCACCTTTCCTTACTGTTTTATTAAGTTATTAGGATGACAGTTTTGCTATGGAGTCCTTTAGCACTACATTTCAAATAAAGAAAATAATATCCTTTGTACACTTTTATATGAGTGTGCAATTGTTCTGATCTTCAGATCTGCTTAGGTGAACCTATGATAAGGTGAGCTTTCTTAGAAGTCGGGTTGTGTATCTTTTGATGTACTGTTGAAGCTCCTGTTCCTCCTAAGCAGGTGGTGAGCTCTTTGCTTTGTGTTTGTGCTAGAAATGTGGCAGGCCATTGTCTGCCACCCCAAAGCAACACCTACAAGGGAGTAATTTGGCAGCTAATCCTGCATTGTTTCATTGATCCAGGTGGTATTTTCTGAAGCCTACAGGTTGTTTGAATAACAGGTCAGCCTATGTCTGTACAATATTTACTGGTCCCTGGCTTTACAAATTTACCAGATATAGGTAACATATTGACAGTTGGAATAAGATACCAGCATTTACGTTATATTTTGGTGTAAGTTTGTGTTTATATATATATATATATATATATATATAAATATAATATAAAAAATAATATAATATTATTAAGTGGGGTGCAGTGGTTAGAGTATTGGACTGTTAATCTTTAAGACCAGGGTTTGAGTCCATCTGCTGCTGTTTCAAAGTAAATTTCATCCATCCCACTTTGCCTGTGTCTTTTGGAAGAGACAATATGAATATGAGTCTCCCTGGTGTCTGTGCCAGGGGAAGTAAAGGATTTCACAGGGGGTAAATGTCTATAACCTGGGCTCAGTAATTCTGATACTACAACATCTTCAGCAAGTTGAAGGTGGTAGTTGTTAACTAGAAGAAGAAGATTACTTTAGGATATGTTACTGATCCCTTTGAACAAATCTCATCTATTACAGAAAAAGTTTACAAATACATCGTTTTTAATAACATAAACTGGTTTGTGCTTTCTTGCCTTTTCCCTCACAAAATCATTCAAAGACTATTCAAATGCATAGCCAGAACAACGGGTCCACTACCAATTGAAGCAGGGTTGGCAGGTTTCTTCCCTATAGGGAAAAAACCGTGGCTTCCTATTGAAATACATGACAATGGCATTCCCCTTATTAAACAACTTTTACACTGGCTTCATTTTATCCAGTGGCCTCCCATTGATTACATATTCACTATATAACCAGGTGAGAGAAATATTTTAAATTCAGATCTACATGCTTCTCCAACATGTACTGACAGTGCCTTTGCGTTAAACTGGAAACCTTTATCACCAAGTTGACATTTATTTTTCTCATCAGTTCTATTCAAATCACAATGTATAAGGGTGGTAGACCTCGTGACATCATTTGGGAACACTTTGTTTCTGTGACAGTTGCTGGAAAAGAGTATGCTAAGGTCAAGCTTTGTGACAACCAGCAGCTTCCTAAAGCTTGCCGTCTCAAACTCCATTATGTGAAATGCAGTGCAGCACACCACTTACCAGCAGAAAAAGAGATCCCTGAGCAGCCTATGTCAGTCAAAAGACCGAGATCTCCATCTCCTCCACCAACCAAACGACAGGCTATCTCAATCCAACCAGACATGGACAGTTGTGTTGTGAAGACATCTCTAAACCAGAAAAATGCCATCGACTTGGAGATTGCCAAATTCTTCTATGCTTGCAATATACCATTCAATGCCGCTGACCATCCACAGTACAAAAAGATGATGAGCACACTACGAGCAGGATATCAGCCACCTAACAGGAAGCAGATAGCCGGAAACCTCCTAGACACTGTGTATGATCAACTCCAGGAGGATATGAAGCATGTCATTGGCGGCAAAACTGCAACTCTTGTACAAGACGGCTGGAGTAATTGCCACAATGAACCTATAATTGCAAGTTGCCTCCAGGTTGAGAACAAATCCTATCTTTTGGATAGCCACCCTACGGGATCTATGTCAAAGACAGGGGACAATTGCAAGATGTTGTGTCAGGAGTCAATCACAAAGGCAAAGGAAAACTACAACTGCACTGTATCTGGAGTATGTACTGACAATGCTAAGAACATGGAAAAAATGCGTGCTGCCTTACAAGAAGATGATCCAGACCTCACTGTGTATGGCTGCTCTGCCCACTGGCTCAACTTACTTGGGCTGGATCTAACTTCACAGTCAGTGATGAAGCATGTTGTGGAAGTACAGAAGTATTTTCGCAACCACCATAAGCCATGTGCCTGGCTGTCTGAGTGTGCCGAAAGTAAGAAACCACAGCTCCCTGGAGAAACATGGTGGAAGTCCCAACTCGCCTGTTTGGACAGCTATATTGCCAACAGAGCCAGCTACATGAAGATTGTCCAGGATCATGAGGTTGAGATTGACCAAACCATTGCCAAAATGATACAGGATATCAATATCTATAGGAATGCCAAGGACATGGCAGACCTGCTTCGCCCTGTAGCACATGCTATTGATGCTTGCCAAGCAGACTACTCCTCTCTGGCATCAGCGTGTCATACATGGCTGTCTCTTCTGGATAATCCCAATCTTCAGTCACCAGTGCACAAGACCCTTGTCACGAAACGGTTTAAGCAAGCAATCATACCAGAACACTTTACAGCCTACAAACTACATCCAGCATATCAGGGTGTTAAACTCTCTGCTGGCCAATTGGAGATTGTTAATGACTTTATTGTGTCCAAGAGTCCTGCCTTCATCACTGAGCTGATTGCCTTTCAAGCCAAATCCACACCATACCCTGCTGCATTTTTCAATGAGGCAGCACTTCGGATGGATCCAGTTACCTGGTGGAAAGCAACTAAATCCAGTGGTCTAAATTCTGACTTTGTAGACTTTGTGATACGTCTTCTACAGGCACCAGCTTCCTCAGCCTCAGTAGAGCGTATATTTTCCAACTTTGGACAGATCCACAGCTAAATTAGGAACAGACTAGGAAATCAAACTGCAGGAAAGTTAGTGTTCTGTTTCCGTCTCCTGAGAGGTGATCTTGAGATTGATTATTAACTGCTGTTTGACATGAACAGTGTGCTATATACCTGATGTGAAGATTGCGTGTGACCTGATACGAACATTGTGCTAATTGTGAGAACATTGTGCTGATTTTAATGTAAATATTATTCTCTTAACTTCTGTAAATGTTATACTTTGAAGTATGAACACTGTCAGGGGTTGTGTGTTTATTGTATTAAACTATATTATAGTTGCTGACAGTGATGCAATAAAGAATAACACACCTTTATTCCCAGTTTCTTCCTAGTTTCTTCCATTTCTTCCGGGAAGAAAGGTGTTTCTTCCCTTTTTTCCCATGTTCCTTCCCACGGAAGGGAAGAAATACCTTTCTTCCCGGAAGAAAGCCAACCCTGAATTGAAGTTAAGTTCCCTGTGTGAGCCCAGTAAATCTGAGCGAGCAATATTATTGGTTAACATAGCAACTGAAAAATCAACGTTTCAACAGGCTGATCTGCCAGGGATACTGATGCAGTCAGAAGCCCCTGGCAGCGTGGATGCCGTACTGTGGTGACTTTATACAACATGAATGTGGGATAGGTTGAAATTGGGGTAACATTTGTGCTAAGTGTTTTAAAATCTTTGATGTTAGGGACTTTATGGAAAGCTTTCTGGAAATGGATTTGATTAATTCATGCTTAAATTGAACATGATGAGTCGCATACATGGGCATCCGCCCATGGATCTGGATGTTTGTAAAATATAGGTCTTTTATGGCGAGTAGATTGTTTACTATTTGTGTTAAGTAGATCATCTAGTATATTTGTTAATTAATTATATACAATTATATCATTACTGTTCATTGAAAATATACATTTTGGTAAGTATAAAGATTTCTGGTCGAAATCAAACAGCAGAATTTTTTGCCCCTCTCTGGAAAAAAGTCTGCGGCTGCCCCTGGTCGTATACTTTAACCCTGTGGTGGTAAGCAACATTAAATGCTGATATTCTGATGTGAGATGGTAGCCTTTTAGCTGTTTTGTCTCATTTAGCCAGCAACATCAGCATCCACTGTTCTTGTCATATGTGATGTTGTCATTTAGTCAGTCTATAACTAACAAGTAACAACAGCTTTGACCTCCCCAGTCCATCTAGAGTCATCTGTCCAGCTGCATGCTGCCAGAACTAAGTAGATATATGGATTTTTCATTAGGATAATCTCTCGTTATATATATTTTTTTTGATTTTCAGAACCAATTCAATTAGACATTGATAAACTCTAGGCCAGTCCAGTTGAATATCCCCAAGGCATTATTTCATCAGAATCATGTCATCATGTCTGGCCAATACAGTTTTGCTTGTGCGTCATTCTCCCACACAGAATAATATCCCTGTGAAGTCTGACAATTTTTATTTATGATATATATATATATATATATATATATACCATAAATTAAAAAAATATAAAATATATATATATATCATAAATAAAAATTATATATATATATATATTCAGAGGTTCATCTATGACACCATGGTCAGGTCAACCTTTTTTTTTTTTAAATTCACCTGCTATATTACCCTTTTTTACTAGTTATGTGTAATTATAAATTTACGTATATATATATATATAATATTTATGACATATATATATATATATATATATATATATATATATATATATATATATATATATATATATATATATATATATATATAAAATATATTATATGCATATATATATTATATATATGTATATATATATGTATATATATATGTATATATATATAATCTATATATATATATATATATATATATATATATATATATATATATATATATATATATATGTCATAAATATATATGTAATTTATAATATATATAATTATATATATCATAAATATATATATATATATATATATATATATATATATATATATATATATATATATATATATATATATATATATATATATATATACATATATATATATACATAATTTATAAACAACTGATTCTGTTAAGCAGAGCTAGTCCACTGTATTTCAAAAAACATACTCAGGTTTCAACATGCATCTGTTATTATGTACATGGTAACAAAGTAACATTATCATTTTTTTCATGCTTTACTCAGACATTTTCTTAGAGAGAGGGATTTAGCAGGTAGCCAACCACCCATGCAGTCAGTAGCCAGGACCAGTCATTAGAGTCACAATATGCTGGCTGTGCAAGTGGTAGAGCATCAGACTGTCAGTTGTTAGAGTCACAATATGCTGGCAGTGCAAGTGGTGGAGCATCAGACTGTCAGTCATTAGAGTCACAATATGCTGGCAGTGCAAGTGGTGGAGCATCAGACTGTCAGTCGTTAGAGTCACAATATGCTGGCAGTGCAAGTGGTGGAGCATCAGACTGTCAGTCATTAGAGTCACAATATGCTGGCAGTGCAAGTGGTGGAGCATCAGACTGTCAGTCATTAGAGTCACAATATGCTGGCAGTGCAAGTGGTGGAGCATCAGACTGTCAGTCGTTAGAGTCACAATATGCTGGCAGTGCAAGTGGTGGAGCATCAGACTGTCAGTCATTAGAGTCACAATATGCTGGCAGTGTAAGTGGTGGAGCATCAGTCTGTCAGTTGTTAGAGTCACAATATACTGGCAGTGCAAGTGGTGGAGCATCAGACTGTCAGTTGAGAGGACCAGGGTTTGAAACCACCTGCTGCCCAATTTTGACAATGTTGTTCACCCTATTTTTTGCCTGTGTCTTTTGGAAGGGACACTAAAAGCTGTGGGTCATTTCAGCCTGGTGTCTATATCAGTAAAAGTAAAAGTAAAAGATTCCACACAGTGAAATGGAAAAAAAAAAGTGTAAGCAGCAGATGTGGCTTCTGTTGAGATCATCTCACTAAGAGGGGTAGGGTAGGGTAGGGTTACTTCATCACTCATGCGCTTGCTCAACTGCTTGCTCACAGTTGAGCTTATTCACTACTGACTGGAAAATGGGGACTGTTCAAACATTTGCCTAGAACTTGGCAGTAATACTGGAAGCTTTCTTTGATGCTGGGTGATGTATGTAAACATGCAAATGAAGCTCTGACATTCATCTAGTTTTGGGATGTTTAAACAACAGTCTTGAACTGGATGGAAATCTTGATGCAATAACTAATTCCTTCCAGGCTCACAGCTATTGTGCAATCAAGTGAGCACACCATTGCTGCTGGCTTTATTCAGCATTTAAAGCAATGGTAAACGAGCACCGACAGTTCATTTTAAAATAACCATAGCACATTCAACAACATCTCAGAATCAAAAAAGCTGACATCTTGATGGTTTTTATCACATTTTACCAGTTTGGCATGTCCGAAAGGTTTTGGATAATACCCTGGGTATTAGGTAGCGGAATCTAATCTAAGTGATTTAACTGCAAAATAAGTTATTTAAATCAATGATTTAACTGCAAAATAAGTGATTTAAACTAATGATTTAAATACAAAATCAAGTGATTTAAATCATAATTTAAATAAAAAATCAAATGATTTCAATCATGATATAAATAAATAAAACGAGTGATTTAAATCATGATTAAAGGGTGGGCCTACTTGTGATTAGTGGGACTAATTATCAATTTGGGAACACTTTCCAGATGTTCCATTCATTGTTCTGCCTCATCTTTGTTTTAAATAAGGAATGTTGGATTTTTTATCAGAGAGAAACCATAAAAAACACTTTTATTTGTGAATCATGATTTACAGTGAAGTGAAGTGAAGTTTATTTGTTTAGATCATACATACAGAGTAAAAAAAAACAGTTGGTACATATTTTACATAGTTTTGATGATCCAGGGAGGCCTGCACTAAGACCTGAGAGATCACTATGGTACAAGCCTCCCTATGACTACGTATGGTGCAATAATAATTAGTACTGCTGTAAATAGATGTGGAGTTGCTAACTTTGCCTACAAATATAACAGTGCTAATAATACTAACAAATAATACAAGCAAAAATACATATAGTGCAAATAATGTGAAAAAAAAATTTTTCTGTGTGTATAAATGTGAATAAAATGTGAATCGAATATAATTCTCAATATTATTATGTAATAATTACAGAGAAGTTAAATAATACTGAAACGATAAATACATTATTCTTGTACAATACAATTAAAATCTTCACAATAAAAATAATACATTAGTACCAAATTTATTAGTTACAAATTATATTGTGAGGAACTCAAAGATCAGCTGTTTTTTTATAATAAAAAAAAAATTATAGTGATAATATTACTGAATGAATATTCAGTATAATATTATATTACCTAGCTTTTATGTTACCTAGCTATGAATTATTAAGTAATGCAGTTTACAGGCTCAAACTAAAATGGAAATGTTAATAAAATGAAATTTCTAGGCACAGTTGATCAACACCATAGATCAGAAACTAATGCAATTTCTGCATAAGGTTTATTGAGAGTAATATCAGACAACCAGCAATATCAAATATCAAACATTACATTGTGATCAAAGCACATAGCTGATTATAAGTTGTTTGCATACATATATAATACCATAATGCATGCTCAAATTGCCAATGAATATAACTGCGATCGTCTATAATGTGTCCAATGGCACTGAGATATGATTATATTCCCAGTCACATAATATGTATTCCTGCCAATTGAATTCTGATTAACTCACAATAACTTTCACTGGAGTGTTCACTTACATGTGAGCAAATACCTCTTCACTCAATCTGTGAAAGTTAAATTGGGTTTTGCTCACCTCAGTTTTATGCAGAGGACTTGATTTAAAACTTTGAGCTATCCACTCAGTGTGTGAACGTTAAGTGGGGCTTCAACTGATTAATTCACTTTGGCCACTTTGAAAACCTACAATTACCTTTACCTTTCAACAGAAATATAAACAACGATTATTTTATTAATGTATTATTATTTTGTTAGATTGTTATATCCAAAGCAAACCCCTAAAATTAAACAATTAATAATAATCCAATATCATTACATATTTTAGCATGGTTAATTAAGGGAAGTGCCTGCTAGACATTGTACGAATTCTCTTATAACCACCACTAGATGATGCATCGGAGAGTGGTAGACAAGTTAAAGTCTTTCTGGGGTGATTTATTTTTCTGATTTATGGCATTTGCATCAAACGTCCACATTGGTTCTTTTGGCATAAAAACCAAACCCCTGGGGAAATTTTTTAATGTATCACCATGGGCCCCCGGGCACGCCTACAACATTTCAGCCCCATACATGTGAAACTGATGGAGATGTAAGAGAACAGTCACAAACTACTTTATAGTAAAGATATAGTCTGTACATGCTTCTTTTGTCCATACACCGCATAACCCACCCTTATCAGATATCTGTCAATTAAAAAAAAACATTCACACTGCTTGTATATAAAACAATATTTTATTTTGAATGTAATTGCACTCCATTTGAACAGACCTTATTATATATGGCTATGTTTTTATTGCAAATTTAGCGTGCAGTTATAAAATGTATTATCATCAGAGGATTGTCTTAAATGGAACTGATTTAAAGTTCTTTTTTAATTGATATACGTACAGCATTATATAATTTATTACAGGTCTACTGGGCTTATTGGTTACAGTGTGGCATAGTATGATTGTTAATTTACTCTAATGTGTGTATTCTTACTGATCAATGCTGTACATAAAGCCAGTAGAACTGGCTCATTTTATAGTATTATTTAGCCATGAGCCTGAGAGGAATTTACAGCTTCATATATTATGCAGGTTGCTCAACTGGCCAACATAAAAAAGATTTCCCTCCTGTTCCAGACTGTTGTTTAAACTGGTGAATGTCCTGAACTCTCTGGGACATCTTCCTTGAACTTGGATTAAACATGACTGAACAAATAATATCAAAGAAAGCTTCCAATTACGTCCAGGCATTTGTTTAAACAGGCCCAATTTCCCAAGTCAGTAAATAACCTGCACTTGAGTGAGCTATGTCATTATGTAAGAGGACTACAAAAGGCTGGTGCTTTTATTATCTATGCAGTAAGAATTAAGTGCTAGTTTCACATGTATACACATGTTTAAGTTCATTGTCACACTATTGATCTTGGACAGTATAAATAACAAAATAGCAAATCCACATATAATTTACCACCTTATATTTCTTGCAAATTTTTTACACAGAAAATAAATAACGATATCATATAACTGAGAGCATCCTTGTTAACCATGTAATTGCCTTTAATGACAAGATGATAGAATTAAAATGGGGGAGATATAATTATATATAAGTTTCTGTTTTGGGAAATTGTTGTTTTTAAACGTTTTTGCCACCTTAAATAGTTTTGGACATTTTTGTCACATCCAAGAGGTATTTTTGCAGGATGCTAAAACATGTTTTTTTTCACACATGTCCAAAACCTGCCAACCCTGTTAAATTGTAATATTCCTGCAAGTTTAATATTTGGATAGTAAATAAATATTGTGTTGTGACTTTTTTGGAGTGTAAATAAATATTGGGTTGTCCCCTATATAAAAAATTAATGGGTCATTATATAATGTTCTCACTGTCAGAATTAAAGTGTCATGTAAGTGTGATTGAAATGTCAGGACATCTAATTAATTGTCTTGTCTATGTCTTAAACCAATACACAAGAATTAACTATTGCAACATGGAGCCAAGGCAGCATTAGCGGGGTCAATTTCATTCGTACCTGTGTAAACAACAGCATACCAATTATAAGATAAAACTTATCTCTAAAATGTTATTATTTTAATCCTTGACCTTGTTAAATTGATTATTTCCCAGATTTTTTCCTTATAGTTATACTTTTTTTTCTGAATATTTAGACTTGGCATTTTTATTGAAATGCGGTTAGCGCACCAGACCTATCGATAATAAATCTCCAGTAAATCCATGCACCTAAATTTGCGTTCCGTCGGCCTTGCCATTAGGATTATGCCTAGTGCCTTGGCACACATTTTCGTAGCTGATCGTATGCAAATCGACTGCGCCACGCTGCTCAACAGTGTCCTTATTATCGTAATACGATAACTATGCATGGTCCGGGGCGCGACTTTAAAACCCGAGCGGTCGCGCATGTGCAAGGAGGACGGGCTTGCTTCTGGATAATTTTGAAACAGCTCGTTTCGGTAATCAAGGTTATTAAAAGAATGGTTTCAAGCACATGAAATACACAGACAATTACGGCGACAACTAGACATCAAGGTGCATGGATCCCAGAATTGCTTGGGTTCCGCCGGAGCAGCTCGGAAAGGCACATGATCAGTGGACCAGACACTGGGAAACCGTGAGGAACATGCATCTCAACAATAATTCGCCGAATGTGGATCAGAAACCTGTGGAATTTATCCCTCTAAATTACACAAATAGACTAGACCAGAAACAGGGACCATCAAATTGTCAAAACAATTATCACAACCAGCTCTTACAGAAACGAAAGAGGGACAACAAAGCGAGCACATATGGACTAAATCACTCGTCAAATGTTCGGTTATTGCGTGAAGATGGCGGATTGACCCCGTGGATTCCTCGAGGCAAGATCTACTCTCCTGAAGCTAGTCCGGTTGTTCGGTAAGTTCAACAATGTGACATTTAATTAAAACAGAATAATTATTTTGAAGTTAAGGTAATGTTCTGTTAAAACGAAGTAATGGTTGCACAGCTGGTAGACGGTGGTTAGTCTAATCATTCTAGATTTATGTTACCGGCTGTGCCTGTGGTATTGACGGAATGACGGGGGCTGGGCCGGCTTACTGACTGTCACGCTGTGTATTTTGGAAGCCGTCTGAAGTTCTATTCAAGCCGGGTATACCAACGGCTCTCCCATATCAACTATGGTTGTACAGATTAGTTATGTTAGGTCTGTTACAGGCGTGTTGTACTTTTTAATGTTGTTTAACACAATAGCAAATACTTATTAATTTTAATTATTTAAGTTTATGTCTGTCTGCCGGTACTCTATCTATAGAAAGGGAATTCTTATTCAGTTTATATTCACTGACATTTAACAAGATTGCCACCCCAAACAACAAGTTCCAGATGGCAAGTGGACAAGGAAGCCATTGGCTTATTGAGAGTCCAAAAATTTTCTCATCTATGTGTAGCCCGCTCTTATCAAATATCTGTCAATTCTATTTTTAAACATATTCACACTACTAGCATTAACACAATCATTTGGCAGTTTGTTCCATTCATTTATCACCCTCTGTGAGAAAGAGTACTTTCTCAAGTCCAACCTACACTGTTCCTTAACTAATGCTGCTTTGTGTCCTCTGGTTCTACAGCCTTCTTTAAGTTTGAAGAACATATTCCTGTCAACATCCTCATAACCATTCACTATTTTAAACACTTCTATTTGGTCTCCTCTTAGTTTCCTGGTCTCTAGTGTTGTCAAACCACATTGTAATAAGCGACTTTCGTAACTAAGGTCTCTCCATTCTGAAATCATTTTAGTTGCTCTTCATTGTATTCTTTCTAGCTTTTCTATGTCCTTTTTACGATATGGCCTCTATGCTTTAATACAATATTCCAAATGTGGTCTAACTATTGCTTTGTACGGGGGTGCAATTGGCTGTTTCTCCTTATACATGATAGTTCTCTTAATTAGCCCTAGAATTTGATTTCCTTTCGAAGCAGCAATCTCACATTGCTCTGAAACTTTCATGTCAGCACTAAATGTTACTCATACGTCCTTTTTTTTTGCAGTTCTACCTAGTACAGCATCCCCCATTTTATATTCTTCGTCCATGTTTCCATGTCCTATGTGTATACATTTACACTTCCAAAAATGTAATAACATTTGCCATTTTTCTGACCATTTAACTAATTTATATAGATCATCCTGTAAACTTTGTTTATCTGTATCATTAGTAACCTTTCTGAATACTTTTGTGTCATCAGCAAATTTGAGTACTTTGCTAGATATGTCATCTTCCAAATAATTTATATATATATATTAAAAACAGTATAGGGCCTAATATTGATCCCTGTGGTACCCCACTCAAAACAGATTTCCAGTTTTAAATCTCACCATCTACTATTACTCTCTGTTTTCTGTGTGTAAGCCACTTTTCTATCCAGTTGATTACATCATTACCTATGCCATGGGTTTTTAGTTTAAGTAACAATCTTTGATGTGGCACTTTATCGAAAGCTTTCTGAAAATCTAAGTAGACAACATCCACTGGTGACCCGTCATCTACCCACTTTGTAATTTCTTCAAAAACATAAGAGATTAGTTAGACATGACCTTGCTTTTAGGAACCCATGTTGAGATGTATTTATTAATTTATATTTTACAAGGAATTCCACCATGTGGTTACTAATTAATGTTTCCAGTAATTTACATAAAACTGATGTTAAACTCACTTGTCTGTGGCCAAACCACATCCTCACCTGTTGAACTTGGAGACCCCTAAAATGAATGGGGTGTCAGGTAGGCAGACACACAGGGAAGAGTGTAGCCAGGCCAACTTGTGTAATGTGTGCAATTGTGTTACACAACAACATGATGGGGTAACATAATTGAGCAACCCAATGTCACCAAGGCTGAATGGCTTCAATTGTTCAATGCAGTAGACTCCTAAGATTGGCTCAGTGTTTGCAGTCAGATGCCACTCACTGCAGTCAGGTGGTGCCAACTGTTTGTCACACCTCTTGCAACCTGCTTAGTAGAGCTACTGGTATATAGACATGTCAGGTGTATGTCTGCTATCACAAGTTAGAATTACAACATGCCAGCAACACTTGGTCAGTCCAGTGTCTAGATTTTGGCTCGAACAAATGGATTTATACAGTTCTATTTGCATCACGGACACATGAAAGTTTAGCATTTGTGTACCTGTTGGCAACACACAGTATGATGCAACTGCACTATGTTTTTTATAGACTTCACCAGGAGATCCAGGACTTCTTCATGTACATGTCTCCACAGCCCAATGAACAGCTGATGCGTGAGGATGTAGTCTGTCGTATCCGCCAGGTTGTCACCGGTCTATGGCCAGCCGCCAAGGTAAATTACTTCACTGAACACATTCCTAAACCGTGACAAATAAGATTCACTTTCATTTTTCATGTCACAACATATTCTAAGTGTTTTCGCTATGTTATGTTACAGAAAAGCCATGATTTTACATTAAACTTGCTTAAAAGAGTATAAGCCTTGAAGAGAGGGTTGACTAGTACCCGGCACAGCATGACCTGGCATGTTACAAAGGTTAACCTAGTTTGACTAGATTAAATATAAAACGGGTGTTGCGTAGTAGTTTCCTCAATGCCAGAAGAAATGTTTTTTTGTATAAGAAAATGTACAAAATAGGAATCGTGAAAATTTAAATATGAAGTTTGAACTGTGCTTGTTGCTCATATACAAGTGGTAAACACATATAATTCTAAGTGTTTTCGTTATGTTACAGAAAAAACACGATTTTACATTAAACTTGCTTAAAAGAGTATAAGCCTTGAAGAGAGGGTTGACTAGTACCCGGCACAGCATGACCTGGCATGTTGCAAAGGTTAACCTAGTTTGACTAGATTAAATATAAAACGGGTGTTGCGTAGTAGTTTCCTCAATGCCAGAAGAAATGTTTTTTTGTATAAGAAAATGTACAAAATAGGAATCGTGAAAATTTAAATATGAAGTTTGAACTGTGCTTGTTGCTCACATACAAGTGGTAAACACATATAATCATACTGTAGGTAATAGTGTGGTGGTTATGTAACATTTAACCTGTTTAGCTAGATGATAAACATTAGGATGAATTGGTCGGTTCCAGGTGTCTACCAGCTGCCAAATGGTCCTATTGTTTTTCTTTGTGGTAACGCTGTGGTAACACTGTGGTAACACTGTGGTAACACTGATTCAGTAGACTGGATGGCAATGAGGAAACCAGGGGGTTAGCACCCATTAACAGTTTATCTTTGGTCCTTAAATTATTTACTCTTTGATGTGGTATAAATTGCCCTATTGTTACATGTTCAGTGCATCAAACAGAAACTGGTCAGGTAAAGCAAAGACAAGATAAACACCTTCAAAGACTGGTGTATTTAAGTTATTGTTTTGCATCAATTAATGTTTTGGCATGACATGAAATTACATAATGAATGTGCAATTTACAGACATCATGGAAAGCATTATTTTTTTAATGGGATGTTCTTCAGTTGTGCATTGTAAGGTTGCCAGGTAATTAGTCAGTTTTCTTTTCTATTTGTTTTATTTGTTATTTAGGCGCTGTGTACCGAGTAGATAGTAGAAAGAAGCTGATGTTAGTACTAGCAGTATTATATCTCACTGGTTTACAGTGCAGAATTCAGACATTGCATGTGTACAACTTGGTGTGTCTATCTTGGCACTCGATTTACAAGCTAGAAATGTTTGTATTCTCTTAAATTTAAGTAACATGTTTTTAATATTGTCCATTATTAGCCATGACAGAGTGTCCATATACATAGTTGTGATGGTTGTTTGTCATGCAACTGTTCAGTGCAATCACCTTTGTTGTAAACAGTTTGTTAAAATAAAAAGTGCATGATGTCTGACCTTTTGATCACTTCTTGTGTGCGTGGGCGCTCATGGGTGGTGATGATTAAACCCATCAAGTTGCACACTATGCACAACTTGGTGACATATTTACTGTGTAGATGTCACCATAAATTGGCTGGTAACAAGAACACTGTCTGGTGGATCAGTATAATGTGCCATCCATAGTCTAGCTTTGGGTGGTAATGCTGCCATACATGAGATGTGTCAAAAACCTGAGGATATAGGAATATATTAGAAAAATATTAAAAAAAAAGTATTTTTTAACTGTTTATAACAAAGGTGATACTTGTACTATATGAAGAATCACTGATAACGTCAACACTGTGTCTAGATATTATCTAGTCCACTGTTGCCAAGACAACATAAAAAGTAGTTGATTGCACACAGACTGAGAATTAGTGCACTACTGCCAATGATTAAACATTTTGATGCGCTGTTTTTATATAATACTCAAGTCACAATCTAAACAGATTAACACACTGTATGAAATGGAATTTTTTGAAGAAAAACGCATGTTTGCTATCCATCAATTTCACTTTTATTACAGTTACGTCACTAATTTATTCATGGGTAATGCATGTCTCTTTGAAGTAACAAATCCCGGTTTTTTAACTTTGATGGCCGTTTTCTTTAAACCTTGTTTTTTCACATTTCAAAGAAGTATTTCTCTGGAAGTAATTATGCTAGCCAAAGAAGGTTTTGTGTTTAATTCAACTTATTTTCTCCACACAACATTATCAAAATAATCAATCAAATGTTTTATAGTGACATAAGTTTTTTCCAGAAGTTACAAAATGTTTTTAAAAAACTAATAATAAAAATTTTTCTTGGTAGCGAATAATAGTAACGAAGATGTAGATTAAATAGTGTATTACTAAATTAAAACTCCCTGCGCCTGTCACTTGGAACTTATTCGTAAAACTGTTTGTAGGTGGAGATTTTCGGCAGCTTTCGTACTGGCCTATACCTGCCAACCAGTGACATAGACCTGGTGGTATTTGGCAAGTGGGAGTCTCTGCCACTATGGACCCTCGAGAAAGAGCTGCTCGATAAACGCATCTGTGATAGGGAACACATCAAGGTGCTCGACAAGGCGTCCGTAAGTAAACATCTTGTCATCTAATGGATTTGAAGCGGCTTCCACAATTTATTTAATGAAGCGGGTTCGAGTAGTGTGTGAATAACAAATAACAGGCACTGCCAGTTCAGTAAGAGAGCATACTTTTGTTAAAATCATCAGAAGAATTGGCTTTGATCATTAGCTTTGGTAACTTGCAAAAGTACGAATAGGTTTTAGCTATAGAATATAGAGACGGAGCCACTTTTGTCCAGTTTCAAAAAATTTTCAGCCCAGCTGAAAATAATTTAATAGTTTGTACGATGATTTCATAAAAAAATAGCTAAATAACGTTTATGCAGACGATCTGGCGTGACACAGTGGATACTAAATATGTTTGATTTTTTCCGCAAAATGATTTAAAAATAAGATGAGCAAATAATTGAATTATGGATGCATCATTAACCAAGCAGATGAAGGCTTACCATTTGAACCCTGGGTAGTTTCGGTTTCCATTGCATTCATTCAGCTGTGTGAGTTTGTACCACTGTCAGGCAATGTGCACGTGAATAGTTTTGAACGGTGATTACACCTGAAATTAATTAATAAGTTGATGTGTGGGCAAATAAGTCTGTCAGGGGTGAATAGTAAAGGCTATTTAGCTGTCTGTAGGATCTGATGCCATGGTATGCCAATGTTCTGTGAAGCTTAGTAGGATTAGGGGTTTGTTGACATTGACGGATGAAGGAACGCATGTGCTGATGGTGCAAAGGTTTGGAAACACAGAAAATTAGTAGAGCAAAATAATTGAGAACTTTCATCTGTACTGCTATAGAGCGTTTTTTGTCTGTGTGGAAACAATATTCGTCAGTGTGTGTATTCAGTGCATGCCACAGCATAGACAGGGTAATGCTAAATGAGACTTGCAGAAAGCTGAAGTATTAGCAGAGTCTGTTTAGAAGAAGCAGGGACTGCCAGCTCAGATCTTGCGCAGTGGTGCTCTATTTTCTTAGATATATTTATGTTTTAAGCTCATGTTTATCATGAATAAATTTTTTTATAATTATTTTATAGTTGTGTGCTGTTCACTGTTGCATTGTTCTTGTACAGTGATCCTTGATGACAAAATATCATGCTAAATTAATCCGGTGGATTATTCAACATATCGTCATCATTCAGCATCCCTTGCTACGCTAGCGCTGGGCCTAAAATCTGTTAAGCCAATTTGGCTAAAGGTTCAAATTTTCTTTAGCAAAATGAGATTTTGTTTAGCCATTTTTTTAGCAGACACTGAAATGGCAAAACGTCAAAATGCAAAACATGACATAAAATAATGTGATAAGGCCTAGTAAAAAAAGAAACTAGTTTCTTGTCCCCGCCCACTTCCTTTTCTGTCTACGCCTCCTTTTTTATTTACTAATGATAAATTATTTTAAAAAGTGTTTGGTTCTGTGAAGAAATCTTTGTAAAAAACTTGCTGTATGAAGTACTGTTATAATCTTTCAGTTCACTCGTTATTCATCACACAAGGTGTAGGAATGTATGTGCATTCTACAGAGTCTGAAATAAGATTTGAATGATGATGCCTTGCATTAATCTTTACGGACTCACTTACATAATTCCAGTCTCAATCAGTATCAATGGCATTTATTAAATGCCATTCAGTTGTATGCCTATGATACAAACTAATGAAATCATGGCCAAACCTACATATGACATTCATAAATACATTCAACATTGCGTTTGCTTCTTGTTTGTTTCTAGTCAGTTTAAGTAGTTTTCCAATGTAACAGGTATATTGTGCAATGTTCCATTTACATAAATGTTTCTATTCATCTGCCAGTCCCGCTAAAAAGTAATGTATCTGATAATGGAATGGCAAGCTATATAGTAATATACATCTATGGCATGTTCCATATTGCATCGAAAAAACTACAGCTTGTCTTTTAATCAACCACAGTATGTGAGCATCTAAGACATGGTGGCCATCTTTGAAACTAATAGAAAAAATTACTAAATAATCAGCTTATAAGTTATAAGGGCCTCCCTCTTCCATAACACCAATATAAGAAAACATAACACCAATATAAATTAATAGAACAATGTTTAATTATAAATATAAAACAAGAAAATCGATCACACCGCAAATCTCAAACACAGTCAGAGTCAGAGAATTTCACCATACAAGTGTCGCCCCAAGTGTCCACTGCAACTACCCTTGCCTGTGCGACAGTGTCCACCCGTTTCACAAAACCAGTAAATCCGGGACGCTGCTCCTTCACAGTCCAGATTTTGAAGGCTTCATAACTGTCGGGAGACTAGCGCTTTGCTTGCATCAACACGATCCACACATGGGCGATAATTGCCGACTTCGCCTGATCGTTCACAATCACGAAGTCCATCTGGCGCTTCGGCAGCAAAGTCGATTTCCGGTGGTCGGCAGATATCTCGTGTTTTGCCAAGTCGTCCTTCTTGGGCTTGGCGCAGTCCTTCCTGGTTCTTTGCTTTCGCATGCACACAAACTTTGCAGCGAAAGACGTGGCTTTTGCTATTGTGAATAACTTCAATAAGCCACGCAAAACGTACGAACCATTTCGCCTTGATCAAACGTGGCTGTGTCATTTTCTGTAATTTTCTGTCATTTCTTTCTGCGATCATCGCCCGCCGATGTACATTTACGCATCATTTTAACCGATAACAAACTGAAAAACTACTGAGGAAGTGAGCCAATATTATTTTTATAGCTGCCCGCAGGACGCAAACTTTCGCCGAGAGCAATTAAACCATTGGCTCATCGCCGGGCAATTATAGATCGGGGGGAGCGAAAACAATTCCACGGGTGGCGGGCAGCTATGATTCACGGGTTCACCACCGCTTATACAACAACGCGTCATTAACGTGGCCGTAAAAGCATTTTGCCAAATTGGCGAAGTTGTTTTTTCCTTTCGCCAAATGGGAAACCATTTCGCCTAAGGCGCAATTGGCGAATGGCAGCGCTAGCCTAGCCTTGCATGAACAACATGAGTGTGTTTTGTATTCAGCATCCTTTAGTCAATTATATAACACCCTGCATGTTGTCTGCCCCTGTAGATGCCTATATTGGAGTATATAAAGCCCTGCATCTTGTCAGCCCCTGTAGATGCCTATATTGGAGTATATAAAATCCTGCATGTTGTCTGCCCCTGTAGGTGTATACTCTCGAGTGCCAAATAAACGTATAGGCCGAATAACAGTATAGGGTGGCAAATCAGTCAAATCTAATAATAGTACAGTGCCGAATAGCAGTATAGGGGGGGCAAGTTGTTCAAAACAAATAATAGTACAATGCGAAAAAGTCACTAGTATATTTGTCTTTTTTATCGACGAAGCAATTTTTTATTTAATGTGAAGCCGAGGCGTCCCTAGAAAACTAGGCAGATCACAGTGTATTTAGTTAAACTTTGTGCATATTCACGTCACCGCAGATATAGTAATCACATTTTATATTTGCGAAAAACCGGAGAATTGTCCGTTTTTAAATGTTTTATTGAATTGAATACGCAAGGCCGTTTTCAGGGAAAACCACCGCCAGCTGGTTACGACCGGTTTGAGGCACTGCGCATGACGGCCATTTGCTGTTGCTTTACGCAGTGATAATGGCGTTTTAACTAATAATATACCATGTCGAGCTCCCGAGAACTAAGGATTCTGACCAATTCATCTAATCATGGAAATCGAACGGTCTAATGCTTCGGGATCAAAATCTAGGATCCTCAGAAACACAGGATCCCGCTGACTTCACGACTGTCGAAAGGATTAAAACTTAAACATCAGAAGGAGCCACATGCAACTCCAGTTGGGTGTAAGTGATTTTAGCGCGAGCGGTAAACCGCTCCATGGATGATTGATTAGCGCTAGCAATAGGGAGTGAGAGCGATTGCTCTCTTAAAAATTATACCTGGCATAATTTTCCACGATTATCGGAGAATATAGGCTGGAACAAAATTTTTATAATTTAATAATAGTATAGTGCCAAATAAGGTGCATATAGGTTGGCATTTTTCATCAAATAAATACACGTATAGGGACGTTTATTCGGCACGAGTATGGTGAAGTATATAAAGCCATGCATGTTGTATGCCACTGTAGGTGCGTATAGTGAAGCATATAAAGCCATGCATGTTGTATGCCCCTGTAGGTGCCTATAGTGAAACTGACTGATGAGAAGACGGACGTGAAGGTGGACATCAGTTTCAACATGACCAGTGGAGTGACCAGTGCCAGCCTCATTATGGTATGGCTCCCTCCATTTGTCAACGTTTATAATTTACAGCGTGGCAAGATTATTGCCACAAAAACGTGCCAATTACTGAAGAAAACATGGAAATGAGACTTGACTGTATGCTTGTTAAAAGTATAATTGTTTCAAGTAATGTTTATTTGTACGTATGTGTGTTTGTTAATAATTGTATTACCAAGTTCATAAGAAAGTGGCCGGCATTTACGAGATATTTACGTTGATCTGGTGATTCATTGTGACACATTTGAGGGCCAAGTGATATTACAAGAATGAAAATGTGATGGGGAAACTTTGGTATGTTTGCAGGAGATGATGGCACAGTACCCCAACCTCAAGTATCTGGTGCTGGTGCTGAAGCAGTTCCTGTTGCAGCGAGACCTGAACGAGGTGTTCACCGGCGGCATCAGCTCCTACTGCCTCATCCTCCTGACTGTCAGCTTCTTCCAGGTACACCTGCCGCGATAGTAGTTTAGCAAGTCCTACGAATCTAGTCCTAACAAAATTTGCATGCCTCCCAATTCTCACAAGGCTAAGTTCCTTAATATTATTTATTTCAATTTCTCCATCGCCTACACTGAAACACCTGTTCTTTGTATAGAGACACCCCCGCCTCGACGCCGCGTCACCCGGTGCCAATCTCGGCGTGCTGCTGATTGAGTTCTTCGAGTTGTACGGACACCAGTTCAACTACCTGCGCACTGGCATTCGTATCCGGAACGGCGGCGCGTACGTTGCAAAGGAGGAGATCCAGAAAGACATGGAGAACGGCTACCGTCCCTCGCTGCTCTGCATCGAGGATCCGATCAACAACGGTAGGTTATGTCATACATGTGTGCTGGTATTGTGGTTGTATGTAATGTGCTAGGTTATGATGGGGGTAATTTCACTTGGTTTATTTTTAACCTCTGTTCCTACTGGTGCATAAGGCAGAAACAAGACTTCATTTCTGTCGGTCTGCAGCTTGTTTGACAAGTCCTCCATGTTGTTTTTGGTCATCCGTGTTTTTCTTTGGGGTTCCAAATCAAGGCTGTTTTGGTTATACTGGCTCTGTGCAGTACTCCGTGTTGATTGATGTTTGTTGTCTCTGTGCAGTACTCATTGTTGATTAATATGTTGTCTCTGTGCAGTATTCTGTGTTGATTGATGTGTTGTTTGTGTGCAGTACTCCATGTTGATTGGTCTTGTCTCTGTGCAGTACTCCGTGTTGATTGATGTTTGTTGTATCTGTGCAGTACTCCGTGTTGATTGATGTTTGTTGTCTCTGTGCAGTACTCCGTGTTGATTGATGTTTGTTGTATCTGTGCAGTACTCCGTGTTGATTGATGTTTGTTGTATCTGTGCAGTACTCCGTGTTGATTGATGTTTGTTGTCTCTGTGCAGTACTCCGTGTTGATTGATGTTTGTTGTATATGTGCTGTACTCCGTGTTGATTGATGTTTGTTGTCTCTGTGCAGTACTCAGTGTTGATGTGTTGTTTGTGTGCAGTACTCAATGTTGATTGATGTGTTGTTTGTGTGTAGTACTCCGTGTTTATCGATGTGTTGTTTGTGTGCAGTACTCCGTGTTGATTGATGTGTTGTTTGTGTGCAGTACTCCGTGTTTATCGATGTGTTGTTTGTGTGTAGTACTCCGTGTTGATCGATGTGTTGTTTGTGTGCAGTACTCCGTGTTGATTGTTGTGTTGTCTCTGTGCAATACTCCGTGTTGATTGATGTCTTGTCTTTGTGCTTTGTGATTGAGGTGTTGTTTGTGTACAGGCAACGACATTGGGCGCAGTTCATACGGTGCACTGCAAGTGAAGCAGGCGTTCGAGTATGCCTACGTGGTACTGCGCGACCGCATCGCACCGCAGTATGCCCATCTGTACCCTCCCAACGATGGGTATGTAACACCACAAAACAACTCACCTCCACTCGGTCTACTGCTCATAGTTAGAGTATTCCTGTTGCCATCAAACTTTGTATGTTCCTGTGAAAACAACCTATATAGAACATGCTGTACTTGACAGACCTTGCTTGGTAGTGACACAAATGGTGAAAGTGGCTCATTTGTCCATCTTGACACAATCAGTGAACCATACTAGACAGATCCTATTGGCCCCATATTCCAGGTAGAAATCTTAACTCACCAGACTTATATAAATGTGTTTACTAAAGCTGTTGGCTGCAGGCTTTGTCTGTTTTCAATATTATTGAACAAAGCAATTTGTTTGATTTGCAAATAATTTAAGCAATAAATATTACCTTCATTTACAAATATCTGCTTCAGTAAATATATCTGTGTCAGTATGTTCCATGCCATTATATTGAGATACCTATGATATTGACTGATGATATCTGATATTGACTGACGATATCTGCCCTGCTCTACAGCATCCTAGGTCGCATCATCCGAGTGACTGATGAGGTGGTCGAGTATCGCGGCTGGATCATGCAGCACTTCCCACTACAATCGCCGGTGGTTGACTCGACTGAGGCTGAAGTGGTGCCACGACAGCGCACTTACGCCAGTGTCGCGAGTACCAGCAAAACAACCACAAAGGACCCCAAACCCAAGTGAGCATAACACACAACAGCTTCGTCATCTCCTTTGTAGTCAAGCTGCGATATCCCACTGCCTCCGTAATCATGCACAACGTCTAATCATTTACCGATATTGGCCATTGCAGTGTTTTATTTAATTATAGGGAAGCAGTTGTGATGTTTTATTATATTATTGGCCCCATCACCCAAATATATATGGAATTCAGTGTCCCCCGAATGGTCGCAACAACCAGTGAAAGTTTGTGCTACAATTTCTCTCTACATCCAGGCAGGTGGTTCACTTCGGTCTTATTGTGGCTGAGCCGATTATTCATGCGAGTCATATGAGATATATATTATAATTATTGTTTTAATTGCAGATGCACAGAATGGCGGATAGTTATTTAAAATTCTGGGATTTCAACCAAGGGTTACCCTGGTAATACAAGGATATATACATATGTACTAATGATTGCAATATTTATAACATTTTGTGAAGTGATCGTTTTTGGCTTGTAATCCTGTCATAACTATCAATATTGACTAAGAACAGATTTTAGTTTTTGTTAAAGGTGCTTAATCAATTAGATTTTTTGCTAGTCTCATTTCAAATTAAGTTTGCAAAAAACCAAAGCTACCTAGTATCCACTACAAC
This sequence comes from Lamellibrachia columna, assembly GCA_963662155.1. Taxonomy (NCBI): domain Eukaryota; kingdom Metazoa; phylum Annelida; class Polychaeta; order Sabellida; family Siboglinidae; genus Lamellibrachia; species Lamellibrachia columna. Next base: position 41,990,359 of record OY759267.1, read on the forward strand.
ATGCTAGCTCGTTTGTGCAACTTTTATATGTAGTTTCTGTGGAATCATCAGACAAACTATTAAATTAATTAATGCTTGTTCAAGCATTTATTGAAAATCCAAATTTTTTTCCTTGGTGAAATTTTTTAACTTTGTCATGTGATCGCCGAGAGGATGGAGGTCATGCCCATGATCGGCATTGACCCACACAGTGCTTACCATTTTGGATATCCACTATTTTGATCCTTACCAGATCTAATAACAGTCGATTGTTTCGATGATTTAAAAAAAAAATAGGCATTTTTTTTATTAAATCGACTGCGGATGTTACATAAACTGTTCACACACTACATATTTGGACACCAATGAACTGGATTTGCGATAGGCTAAATCAGTCGAGGAAGCAGTTTTAAATATTGATATTGCATGCACCATAATGCATCTTCAAAAGTGCCTGATATGATTCACTGCCAAAGATGAGGCACATCAGATCCATCATCTTTCCTGCTGGAGTTCACACATACTTTGTAGTTGTAGAGTTATCTTGGTTATGTAGTGAACTATCTTTACCAGCCTGTTCACTGTGCTGCTGCAGGTATGCTGCTGGGGACCGCACTATGGAGGAATCAGACAGCAACGGCAGCAGCTCTGTGTATCAGTCATCATCGTCTAGTTCCGCCAGCTCCAGCTCTAGCATTGCCAGTGATGACACAGTATGTACATAGACACAACTTGTACCGCAGTCGTTTCACATGCATGCGGTCACAAAGTGCCCTGTCTACACTCAGCTTTTCATGGTTCAACAGATTGTAAAGTATAGGTTCTATTTGAAAAGATGTATAGGTGTGGTATGGTTTCGAAGACAGACCTGTACTTTGTGATAGGAACGGAGTCTCTGTAACATTTGTCGTTGATGAAGTTCACACAATTGGTAAACTGAAATAATGCTAGAGTAATGATGACACTGTCCTTGACTAGGCTCTACAGTGTCATGGCATCACCTAGCGTCAGACATGAAGATGTTTTCAGATGAAACAACCCCAAGGTGTAGAAAGGTTGAAATTTAAGAGATGAAAGTATATAATTGTTGAGATGAAAGTATATAATTGACCGTATCATGTGTCGTCCTTGTTTTCATTGTTGTTTCTGGTGCTACATTGTAAACTTTTCTCTTCAGGACTCTGACACCAATTCAGACTTGCCGGTGATTGCGCCTCAGACAGAGAACCCTACACCAAAGCAGTCGCGTCAGATGCGCTACGTTGACATCGTCAAATGCGAGCCGCCACCACGCAAGTTATCACCAGAGGGCGTAGTGACCAGAAGTGACAGTAACGCCACGGTGTCGTCTTCAACCTCCTGCCATGTTATTAGGGAGCAGCAGCAGAAACCATCTGGCACAGCAGCATGTGCCAGCCGTTCATCGAGTGCGCCTGCGCAGCATCACCCACAGGTGTCTCCCACCGGTGGTCATAATAGTAAATACTACACACATTCCCGCTACACAAGCAAGCGGCGTCGGAACGTGGTCGGCGCCAAGCACAGCACGGGTAGCAGCAACAACAGCGGTGGCAAGACAGCGAGGTAGTGTCACGAATGTGTGTGGTCATCACGCACATGTGTCACCTAGCAATACCACCGTCCTTGTCATGCAATGCAGTCTGGCCCATAAGGTCTTCAAGAAGCATTGTGACACCACACCGTGATGTTACTCTTCCACCAAACTTACATATATGCATTATGGGTAACTGCTGCTTTGACGTCAAGTTGGGATGCATCATTAATCACAAAGTTGCATAAAGCTGGAGCGCATTGGCAATAATTATGGGTTGATTTTGGCTGTCAGTTTTTAGCCGCTGCATATAAGTTGGACATGATATGATAACATCATGCAGATTATCAGGCTAACTTGTTTCAAAGTTCTGATATTGCAACCACATGATAATGCGGGTGCTGCAAGTGATGTTTTATTCAAACTTTGAGCATATCAGTGTATCATTTAATTTTATGAAAAGCACAAAATATGTCTGAAAAATGTAAGCAATTGCGTAGATATCCGCCCTTTCTGGACTTCGGATAAGCATGTGTTTACATCGGCTCATTTTTCGAAATAGTCATCCTGGTATGTGGCAGTAGTCTTTGATAGTTGGCTTGACGGCCAAGTAACACTGGATGTCCACCATTATGTACAGTTTGTGCCTGTGTGCTCTGTCACAGTGGATTTATGGGAACGTGCTGTATTTTCGTGTGCATGTGAAAGCTGTAAATTGGCAGTTGTGCATGACAGAATTTTCTTGACGAGATAAGTATTTTATGAATTGTATCTATGTGTATCTATGTAAATCACTTAACAATATGTGTGTGTACATAAGGTAAAACGTATAAAAAGTTGTAACTATGAATAAAAACAAAACTGTTATGTACTTGTTATTAATTCTTAGGTTTTGTCAAGTAGATTGTTGTTGCTCTAGCTGACAGGAAGAAAATAATTATCATTTCATCTTAATCACCATGCCAGGTTATACAAATTATTTTTGCTTTGCTTTTTTCTCAGAAGCAGAAAATGTGACATCTGTAAAGAATGACGGTTTTAATGGCAGTTTTATTATGTTAATGAAGGTACTGTGATGATCCTATGACAATGTATTGTGTGAGATAATTATTACATGTTGACTAGATTTTATCATTGTATTGTGTATTTGGGCTGTGATTTAGAAGTGTGTTGCTGAATGGTTGCCTAGTGCAATGTATCTGGGATTCTATGCAAAGTCATTTTATAATGTTCTTTCACTTGAGCAAGAATCTTTTCCATCCGCCTACCACAAAGTACCATCCTCAAAACGTCCGCAATCGAGACGTTGTTGCGACTGGTCAAATCGGTTGTGAACTTAAGTGTTTTCATACATAAGATAAAGGAATGTTAGGTATTGGCTGATATCACAAAGTCACATCTTTGCCAGAAATGGTTGAATTGTAAATCATAATTGGAAAGAAAGACCTAATGAATTCTAATAACAACCTTCCTGCAAAAGGATATTTGTTGTAATTAACATGACAAAGATACTGTGTCGCAATCGACCTTTTGATCAGAAACTACGTTGTTTTGTGCACAAATTTATAATCTGATCAAGCTCTGAGTTGGCAGTTGACATCAGTTGTTTCTTGTTTGTAGAATCACTGCTACGAATATAGTTTTCATTTTTACAATTCAAAAAAAAAAGTAAGAGAGTACGATAATGTTTTCTGAGCAGATATCTTAATAATTCATGCAAGCTATAATTTTTAGTTGGAGTACTTCATTAATGATATTTTGTTACTGTTCACTTTAAGCATTTGTGTGGTCATTGGCTAACTGAACCGTGTGCTGCGGTCAAACTGCCATGTTTTTGTAAGGGTCCTGATTCAATTCATAGCAATGTTTAATGTAATTTGCATAGACTTGTTTTGTTGTACTGATACTATTACAATGGATTATGAACTGTTGTTATAATTTCCAGTATGCAGTGTCAGTTAACATGAGACACTTGCAACACATACCCTGGACCTGAAATGTTGGCTGTAAGTTTGGGTTTTTTGGCTGCTCCATGTAATGATGTACCCTCTGTAAAACTTGACATTTTTGAAAAATAGAAGTTCTCAACTAGCATTAATAGTCTGACGCACATGTCTCCCTAGTCTGCTATGCAAGCTTGACAGGATTATGAAAATCTGTTCAGAGTGTGTGCATTGCGTGTTTCTTTGCATTGTGTTTATTTAGTCTAAGCTTTGTATTATTAATGATAATGTGTATTATCCTTCGTAACGCTAATGGGTAATCTGTCGTACAGCACTGAATCCAGTGGGTAAAGTGGCACTGTGCTGCCTTTCATTTATTTGGTTCATTCTCATTTACCACTTGTGATTCATTATTCTCTCATTTATCAGTTACAAGTGACACTTGCAATTCATAATTCTCTCATTTAAAAGTACACCTATGTTCAGTAACGTTACAGGTGACATTGTGTCATTAAACATTTTACTTGGTCTTTCAAGCTCATTTACATGAGTGGGTTTATTATTGTGTGTTCAACACCCACAACCTAATGTGCAGTATAGGAAATATGACAATGTACAGATGTTGACAAGTAGCTTTTGAGTATAATTTTATATTGGTGTACAGGATCGCAACTGGGACATAATTGTAAAAAATATGAAAATGGAAACACACTGGAAAATACAAATAAAAATGGAACATATTTAAAATGTGGTTCTTGTTACTACTGTTTGGTTGTCAACTATTACAATATATGTATTGTTATTGAGCACTAAAATTGCAACTTGGTATGAGAATGTGTACATATTGTTATGACACGACACTCTCAAGAAGTAACTTGCTGCATCTTGTCCATGTTGTGTATCACGGCTTTCAAGAGAAATTCTAGCCACGATGCATCGTCCTCTGTGGTGACGTGGACATGCCTGGAATGAGAGGCACATGCTAACTGGCTAAAACATATCGTACTTTATATACATGATAACTGGCAAGATTTGCAAGCACCATTTTAATTATTATTGCCAATTAGCAGGACTCCCCAAACAATTGCTGCCACCTGGCGAACTTTACCAGTGATAGCTGTAAGACTATCAAGATGGTAACCATGTCACTTTTATCTCGTAATACATCCACAGATATATAACTACACATTTACCCCATACAAGGTCATATTTCCCATGGCATAGACACTAGGTAGAAAGCCTATGGCTTTTAGTCTCATCCAAAATACTAAAACAAGCTTTTGATTCCTAAATAAGTACCTTATTGGAAATCTATTTTGGGGAAATATTATCTGGAAACAATATATTAAATGCTGTAGAACTAGAGCAAGTTAAACGTTGAACTAATTGCATACATTACAGTGGGTGACATCCCAAGCTACCGTTCTTTCTGTATATCAAGACATATTGCTGACTGCAATTTCCATTAACACAGATTGGTATGCTTTCAATCAGGTATATCATTTGCATCTCTTGGACATACTTACTTGACACATTCCAATAAAGTCTGCAGGATTACACCCAGTTTCTCCGTCTGGAAATTTATAACAATACAACTCAATTACTTAGCATTTAAAACCAAGTCAATTAAACTGTTGAATATATAAATCCACCCATTACTAAACACAATCATCAGTAGGCATATTCACTACTGAAAGATGTTATGCCAAAATTAGAATACTCGGAAATAGCAAGTTGTATGCTAGAAAAAAGTTTTCATCTGCAAGTTTCCAAAAAACATTTTGGGTAGAATGTCAAATTTATTTGGAAACATTCTAGAGAATAATTTTGCGGCACAATGAACGTCTTAAAGCAGTCATGCAATGTGAGGTTATTACTTACGTTTTCATGTACAACTTCCTTGTTAACTGGTGGATACAGACTAAGCACCACCTCATCCACCGCCGGACTCACTTCATATAGTCGTTCCACTAAATTGTCTAACTGTGAAGCATCTTTTGCACAGTCACATTTCCCATGTTTCTTGACGGCACCCAGGACCCTCTTCAGGCAAGCATTGGCTGCCTTTATAAGGCCAACACTGGGCATAATAACCTGTTTGTCTTCCTCTGACCACGAGACGTCATTCTGATCCTGACACGACAGATCTAACTGGTCGCCACACCCGTCTTCACTCTGGAGGGTCTGAAAAATGCACTAGTTCATTCTCTGCTGCAGGAGACTACGATTTATCAATCGCCCTCATAAACTAGATAGCTATGAACAAGGGGGAGAGAGTGGGGGATGGGGGGCAAGGGGGAGAGAGTGGGGGTGGGGGACAAAGGGGAGAGAGTGGGAGGTGGGGGACAGAGAGGAGACTAATAGAGGGAAGGAGAGAGAGGGAGGAGAGAGGGTATTTGAAGGGTGAGAGAGAAGGATGGTACATCTCACAGACCTCTTGTATTTCCTCTAGTGCATCCTTCACGAGTTGTGATGTTTCATTGCCAACATGCAGTGTGGCGTCTTTGTTGTCTGTAAACATCAGGACAGCTACAGACACAGCCAGAACAAATGCCTATGTTGTGCACCAACATGTTAACTAGACATCATCCAGCAAAGGCAAAAACATGCAAAGACAGATCTGACCTTTTGATCATCAGGTGCCATATTTGTTGCAAGTACAGGTGATCATGACCTTCCATTTTCCACAGGCGTCTTTTAACAGTTCTGTTGTGCTTTTTCCTAGCCAGGCTGCTAGACAATCAAGGATTTTAATTTGCTGCTTCCTTTCCCCTCAATCTTTCTTGTTTTCTCTTTCTAGAAATTCTGGTGTTTTTATGATTTTGCACTTGATTTTCCTTTTGTTGTGAGCTGTTCTTAGAATTTGTTATTACTTTTTTCCATCCACGGTACTCTAAGCATTCTTCTCGGACCTATTCAAAGGATAACAACTAATTCCAGTTAGGCACCCATATTCAGGTATGAGACTTACTGTTACCGATTATTTATTCTAAATGTAACCACACACAGTGACAAACTTAAACATGTGGACCAACCTTTAGGTAGGTTGGGAAACTGGTCGCAGTATTCCCATACTGTGCCTGTGCTGTGTAGGTGTTGCTGGGATCTGCAGCACATCAAGATCATTGTGAATGAGAGTGTATATGCATGCACAATTTGGCTTAGTTAACCAATTAGCAGTGGTGGAGTGCTTTGTGAATAGCTTGCACTTCCATGCACAATTTGACTTAGTTAACGAATTAGTAGTCGTGGAGTGCTTCGTGAATAGCTTGCACCTCCATGCACAATTTGATTCAGTTAACGAATTAGTAGTCGTGGAGTGCTTCGTGAATAGCTTTCACCTCCATGCACAATTTGACTTAGTTAACCAATTAGTAGTGGTGGAGTGCTTTGTATTCACAGACCTAGGCTTGCAACCTATTAAAATATTTGTTCCATCAAACAATGATTTGGGAAGAGAAAGGCTACTACATTTTGGGATAATGTGTAATTAATAATTCCATGTAAAAGGTTTTTTTAATATTAAAAAACTCTTCCAGGAAAGACCTAATTTATATAAAAAGCCATTACTCACCCTTGATAATTGCTGGCTTTGATCACTTCCACCAATGTGACCGTGGCATCAACAATCCATGATATGTCTTTCCTCACCATGCGATTTAGTGTTGCTCCTAATGGAAACATATAACACACTGAATGTTGGGTATCAGCGCTGTGAAGGGATCAATACATCTAGTTATACAAATGTAACAAGTTGTACCAGGTCATTTCAAAACTGGTGAAAAGTCTACAAATATAAGAAGTTGCCTCAATATCTATAATATAAAACAGTTTGTGGCTCATATCTCTATCAGTTTCGCATGTATGGGACTGACATTTTGTAGGCTGTTCGGGGTCCCTAAGGGGATGGTTTGCACATTTAATGTTTTTCCATATTCCACAGGGGGTAGTGGTCAAAACTTCAAAATGGCTGTAGCAGAAATTGCAACAGTTGAATAAATTTGTTTTCTGTTACCGTAAAGCTAATAATGATACATACACATCTGTTGCTGGATGTATGCACCATTTTGAATACTTTTCAAATTATTAGTTTATCTGTACCCCCATAGAGGTGCTTGTGGATAGAAAGCATCTAGGAGGAGTAGATTTAACAAGAACGCCATCCAAGGCAAATGCCCAGATGGCAAGAGGATAAGGAAGCCATTGGATTTTAATCTATGTAATCACGCCCTCCTGAGATATAACATAGTAGCATAACATACATACGCTAGCTACTTTGTAGCCATCCTTAGATGCTGTTTTAACTAGAAGACAATTGGCTGCCTTTTCTTCCCTGCTATGCCGGGTAATTCAGCTAGTGTGTTATAAAAGAAACTAATTAAAATATTTTGCACATTTTTTTTCTGTATTCATATTCAATCTATGCTACAAAAAATTACAAACTTGGTAAAAAAGACAACTACAAAATATAGTACAACATATACAGTATTGTATTTAACACAAAGCTCTATTAGATAAAAGGCTTACCTTTGGAAAGAGGTAAATTGTAGAATGATGTGACCATAGCCAGGGTAGCTTTTCCAATGCGTTCAATCAGAGGATGATACACCTTGGAACATCCAACACAACAAACATGTTTGTGAAATGGGGACAGGATAATTTTTTATGATACAAGTTTTTTCTTCCACATTATTGTATTGCAAAATGTTTGTAATCTTGTTTTGGAAAATAATGTTTTATCATCTATTTATAACATTTCCGAAAAAAAAAAAGTTTATTCAAATTACAACCATACAGGTTGAATATTCCACTTCAGTACATAATTAAAAAGGGTATGAAACATTAAATGCAATAGCATAATATCACATTTTCACATATTACAGTACTGTACTAAAATTAGGCCCAGACTTGCATAGTGACACATACTAGGGTGTAGGTGTAATTTTGTTCTAGTAATAATAAATTACAGTGTATGTGTTTGCGTCTGCTTTTTAAAAATTAATAACACAAGACACTGTTGCAAGTTACAATGATGCTTAATTCATCCTGAGTTGTGACAACACATGTATAAAATATGAGAAATAAACCAAACAAAATACCTCATATTTTGGAAGAGGTGGCTCTGCAAATGCCAGGCACAACTTAGTTGCTTCGATCGACACAAGTTTCACTGCAGCCTCTGTGACAAAAAGACAACTGTGATCAGCTGAATGGCATTCACTGCAAGCTATGTCTATCAATGCATACCTGAGGAGTAAGCACTAGAACAACAAAACGGACTTCTATATTGACTCAAATTACCCACCTGAAGTATTCCAGAAGACAGCCAAGTCATCTGTGGCTGTCTCCGTTTCTCTCTCCACTCCATCTACAAACATAAACCATTCTGAGGAGTTACACAGGCAATTCGTTGCAAGGTAGTTAAGTTAGCAGAATTGATTAAGCCACATCATGGACACTTCTGCAATGGCTCATGAGAGATGGAGTCCACAGCAAGTTACACACTTCACCGGCAACCGACAATAACCCCCTCCGTACATAACCCCCATAGAACAAAACCCATCCATACATAACCCTCTCCAGACATAATAACTTCTGGACATAACCGCCTCACCTTAATAAAAATATGGACAAAAAAACCTGCTCACTTTTAATATAAATATGGACAAAAACCTGGCATTTGGCATAAATGTGCAACATAAAAAAACAGAAGAAAAGAAACAGTGATGTTAAAAAAAAATTCTCAGTTCATGCACCTGATACAATGTTTATATAAATTTATAGGAAATGGAACCTTTGTGTAGCGATCAGAACTAGTTAAATTCAGACTGTCTGGAAGCCAAGTCCTCTGTCTTGAAAAGTGTCTGGATATTCATTGCTAAATGGTTTAAATGAATAAATTAAAGTTCACGGAAGAGATATTACAATCAGCTATGACAACTTTAAGCTTTTTGTTATAATACACAAATATTAGTAGAGAAAAAACCAATGGGAAAATGTTCTCCCAACAAACTTTAAAGTTAAATTAGACATTCTATATAATGGCAGTACCAGTTAAAAAAGGGAATTATTAACTAGTCCATTTTCATTTCACCACAAACTGAAGGGGTTTTGTCTGTATTTTATTAAAGACAGGGTTTTGTCTGGAGGGAGTTTAGTCCAAGGGGGTTTTGTCCAGAGAGGGTTAAGTCCTGGATTCACATTTACCCCTGTATAGGGTCTTTTACTTCCCCTGGCATAGACACCAGACAGAAGGGACCAATGGCTTGCAGTCTCTTCCAAAAGACAGCGTGGTGAAGTGGTGAACAAAATTGTCCAAGTTTCGAAACAGCAGCAAGTGTTGTGTATTTTAGTCTAATTATCCGATGCACCCATTCCTCTACATGGGGTGAGGAAAACCCCACTGGGTAAGGTGAACCCCACAGGCTTCCCTTCAAGGTTTCTTTTACTCCACAATAAAACTTTACTCAAAATGGTCCTTGAACAAACAATTGCAGTAATCACCAAAGAAAAGCCTGGATGTCCTCATTCTGTGTTTTAGTTTGACAGGCAAAGTTCAAAGCACTGCTAACTACTACATTCTTTGATGAATCTAGTAGGAGACAGCTTTCCCAACTGCCTCCTGTCACCAGGGAAGAATGGTCAAAGGAGTAATTACTACTTAGTTGCTAATTGCCCTACTAAGTAAACAATAATTGTAATAACTGACATTGACCACTGAGTCACATTGGGATCACCGCATGTGTGGTTATTTGCACTGATGAAGGATCTCAACTAATATAGCTTTTTTATGACAAGATGGCAGATGGAGATTGCTGTGATGGAAGATTTACCAACAATTGTGTTTGACATGACTAGACGAACAACTAGACTAGAGTCTAGATGTCTTCCAGGGTAGGGAACGGTGAGAATAGCTTAGTAAGCCTAACTGGGTCTCAGCTCTGTGTGTGTTATCGTGCAAAAAACATTCATAACACTGATCAGTTAACACCCATGGCGGGGGGTCCTTCTGCTAATCTCACAAGTCTTGCCTTGGGGTGATTTGCAGTTTGGTTAGATCCAAATAATTGATTGTGGGTAAGTTTATTATTTAACAGTAATAATGGATGACATTGTCTATTGTACCTTGGTTTTAAATATTAGTATATTATGTATACTAATTGTAGTAAACATGAAATACATATATTTATTCCATGTGTTTATTGTATCTTAATAATGTTCCCAATAGCCTAGACAAGTTTTCGGTGACCTGGATCCTGGCGAGTGTAGAACATAAGCCCTCAAGGACAAAAGCTCTTATGGACAATAGCACTCTGGACAAAAACCCTCACATTTTCAGAGGGGGTACAACAAAACCCCTACTAGCTATTGGCTTCAACATGAGCAGAATGTTAATTGGATGTGGCTTCTTTTGAGCAATTCAGTACAAACAGTGGCTTTGCAGAAATCAGAGTTTTTCTTGAGTTAAATATAAGTTATTTTTGGATTAAGAAAATGTTGTGTATAAATAATAAAATAGTAGGCATAATTAAAAGTACTTAGATATAACTCAAGAAAAATTGTGATTTCTGCAAAGCATATTTTATATTTATCTTTTTTTATAAGTATTAAATTTCAATGGTCATTCCTAATGCTCATTAGTCGAAGTGGGAATAATATAAGTATAGGCATATTAAGAGGGTGAATCACTGAGAGCAGGCGAAACGGGAGAGATATAAATTGCAGGGTAGACGAAATGGGAATAATATGAATACACAAAATGGTGAAAGGACGTGGTGAAGGGACAAGTTGTAGCCTCTGTTTATATAGTACTCAATGTAATTAAAAACTAAAATTAATAAATCAAGCATACTCTAAATTATATTTTACTGGTTTCTTCATACATATACAATACTATACATAAATATTATTAAACATATATTAATATTTAAAGCCAAGGTACTTGACAATAACCATGCATGAAAATAAAATTATGATGTCTTGTGATGAAAACATACCATCACATGATGGGCATGTGTTGATTTCAGACAATGTCGTCCACTACTACTGTTAGATGATGAACTTACAGTCAACTACTACTGTTAGATGATGAACTTACAGTCAACTACTACTGTTAGATGATGAACTTACTCACAATCAATTATTTGGAACTCCACACAGTTACCGCACCCCACACAGTTACCATGAATTCACATGAACCCCCCTTTTCTGAACCCCCATTACCAAAAATATGAACCCCTTTTTTATGTGAGTCCCCTTATTAAAATATTATTAAAATATTATTGGTGGGTTCATGCTTTTTAAGAGGGGGGTTCATGCTTTAGAGAGGTTTCGTGCTTTTGAGAGGGGGTTCACATTTATGAAAATAATATTATCTTCATATTATCGGGAGTTCACGGTTTAGAGGGGAGGTTTCATGCTTTTGAGAAGGGGGGTTCACATTTCTTTTAAAAGATGGGGTTCACATTTATGAAAATAATTTTATCTTCATATTACTGATGGGTTCACACTTTTGAGAATCTTATTCCAACTATGAATGTGCTACCAAGTTAGTTGGTAACAGCCAGAGAGCAGTAGTTGACTGTGAGTTCATCATCTAACAGTAGTTGTGGGCGACATTGTCTGAAATCAACGCATGCCCATCATGTGATGGTAGACAATGTAGTATGTACAGCTGTTATTCAAACAACACAAAGACTTGTAAGCAGAAAATTTTATGGTTTCAGAAAATATCTATTCACTGAAACAATGCAGAGTTAGCAAGCCAATTACTCTCTTTGTTGTGGTGACTTGCTGTATGGCCTGCACACTTTCATAACACACACACACAAAGCATAGTGCAGACAAAGGTGTGTGTGTATACAGCAAGACATGAAACCAGCACTTTCTTTAATTGATACTGGTCTAAACTTGCACAATGATCTGTTGCTCATTCACAGCTCAGGGCATTTATCTAACTTTGGGCAGTTTTAGTCTTCTTTGATTAATTACAATGGGATTACTAGTGTCATTCACCCTGTCACTGCTGCAACACAAAGTCAGCTCCACCCCTTTGCTCTGGTGATTCCTTAGTCTAACCACCAACCAGGTGGCATTGTGTGCCCCTCAATCTTCCTGTTACTCTGCACAAAGGCTTGCATAATTTCTGGGAATGATCACACTGAATCACAACATTTTACTGCGCTTATCTGACATAAATTTCATTTCAATATGTTTAATTTTCATTTCAACATGTTTAAATTTAATTTCAACATGTTTTTTTCTCATAAATTTTGACTTCTCACAAATTTTTATCTCAACATGTGACTGTGCTTTTCATAATTTTTACTGCTTCCCATCACTTTTGACCTGGCACTTTTCATGTTGACTGTTATTCATCAATTGGAGTCCATTTTGGAAAATATGACCACTGGTAAACTTGTGGCACCCCTCGAGTCTGTTAAGAAAATATGACCCTGCATGAACTTGTGGCGTCCCCTGGAATCTGTATTGGAAAAATATGAAACCACCCTTGTGAAAAGCTGGCTACTGGCCTGTACCATACCCCACACAGAACATTGGGTCATTCCACCAATTCGGTATGATAGTGTCCTGCTCATTTGGCCTCTATTAGTTATGAATTTGCGTATTATAGGACAAACAGGAGCATGCCTATTGATGTACAAATATTTTACCTTTATTGTTCGGTATCACCTTAGTGCCTTCAGTTGACTGTTTATGAAGGAGTTGAATTATTACTACATGTCCGGGTCAAAATTACCATGTCCCCAGGCCCAAATGCTTACTTTTCAGGCTTACCACTTGCACACATTTTATAATCATAATCCTGTAATAACGTTTCAACTGTTAACATGTTAGGGCTGCATGTGGATATATTGTTTGCCAATTTTGAGCAATTTCTTTTTGTCCCCACATTGCATGTCATCTCCTGTTACTCTCGCCAAGTGGCTGCTGAAAGAGAGAAACACTATTTTTATATGAAACCATATGAATCATCAGATGGCAGCAGAAGATTCCTGACTGGCATGGTGGGAAGGTAAGAATTATTTTATCTACTTCAAGCATAAAAACCTATTCTTGACATGTTCCCAAACCCGTATGACATGCGCATGTCAACACTGTTACCTCAATATAACAGTGGCACATTAGAAATGTAAGCCTTTCTAATAATGATGCTGTAAGATAAGGTGAACATAGCACATCATGTGACTGAGTGATAATGAGCAACATCAATGCAAACCTACAAAGCAGATCATGCAGTACTATATTACACCCTGTTAATGCCAGCTCCCGTTACCTCAGGCAGTAACAGGGTTGACTTCTGGGTAACAAGGTTGATGTTTGGGATTTATACATCTTGTTTTCATCTGTTCATGCACGAATAGGTGTTGTAAAAACATAATATTACTCACATAATATTACTCAGTAAGGTAAAATTATTAGTATGGGGCCTACACAATTCTAAGTAATGTAATTGCCAATTGACATACAGGAGTCTGGCTTTCCAGTTCAGTTGATAAGATAGAACCCTCTGCCTCTGGGCCTCTGATACCATGCCTATGATCTAGGCTATGGCTATGTCTATCACGACTATGAACGACTATGTATTTTTACACATGTTTGTTCATATGACACTTATTTATACCCATACTGCCTACGTCATGGTGCCGTTTACTCTAATACGATGCTAGTTGAATATATTGTACATGATTTTACATTATAATAATATTAGCAGGAAAAAACAAGTCGTCACTTAGGCAATATTGCAGTAATACTAATAGTAATGAAGCCAATCTTGTTATTACACCTACAATGGCCACATACCGCCAGTCCCAAGTGCAGAGGCGATCTCGTTCAAAGCCTTTGCTTTTGCATTTCTGTTTGAGTACCACTGTGATGAACAATCGAACAAGCAAGGCCGATTGTGCCACACATAAGCAAGTGTGTCTTACATCATTTCGCACCAGAAATCAGCCATTTTCACAAGAATCTAATTACCACTTCCGTTCTCTGATTGGTTAATTCCTTACGATTCGAAAATCACAGTCAGGAAGTGCCACACACCGCCCGATTGTTCAAGACTGCCAGTCAGCATCAGTCGTGCCGATTGAACATGTTGAATTGCTACGATTACCGCTGATGCGACATAAGACTGGGGAATCGTAGTCGTAAGCACACGCATACTGCCCTGATTATGCCCGATTGTAGACAATTGGGCAGTGTGCGGCGGGCTTAAGTCGCAGGAAGGTCAAAATGCAGAAGTGCCTGCTGAATGACTCAATTCAGAACATTCACAGGAAATACCTAGCAGAACATGATAGCAGAAAATTTTTTTATTCCGTTCTGCATGAGGCTGTTTTGGGTCGTTCACCCAACGACTCAAGATAGAGAAACTTGCCAATGCAAGACTCATAAAAATTTGACCATCATGGCCAACAAGTTGAAACAGTATAACATTCTTCATACAAGTAATGTTGAGGTCCTCACCGATGACATTGTTTGTGAACCATCCAACAAGGCCTTCATGTATGATGAATATGCAGTCTGCAA
The DNA here is from genome assembly GCA_963662155.1 of Lamellibrachia columna. Classification (NCBI taxonomy): domain Eukaryota; kingdom Metazoa; phylum Annelida; class Polychaeta; order Sabellida; family Siboglinidae; genus Lamellibrachia; species Lamellibrachia columna. The sequence goes on from OY759267.1 coordinate 42,005,383, forward strand.
GCACAATGTGCCCGAAGTGAATGGGTTCCTGGAAGATGAAATGCTCAGCCCCTACCGAATGATAAAGACAGATCCACGAACATTACCAAAAAAGTAGATGTCATCGAAAGCAAACAAGATCTCTTGGAGAAATTCCAAAATAGCTTGAGCAAATTCAAGCTACACCTGTATAACATCTGTCACCAGTTTTGTGTATGTCGTGAAAATGTCAGTTGCATCTGCAATCATCCTGGCTTTCTGGATTGTCCATGCTTCGTGATTATGAGTGTCACCGTCCCCAGTGAAGCAGCTGCTGGTTCTCTACATCCAGCTACAGATGCTACAACTACTCCAGCTACAGATGCTACTACTCCAGCTACAGGTGCTACTACTCCAGCTACAGGTGCTACATCAACTCCAGCTACAGATGTTCCAGCTGCCACCATTCCAGCTACAACAGCTTCTCCGGCTACAGCTGCTCCTGGTACAGTTGTACATATAGTGGAGGAACCAGATCCAATCTGTCCTAACCTAGTCCCTGTCCATACACTTGATGGTGATTTCTTGCACAAATGGTGTGTTGTGAGATATGACACACGTGTCTTTCCGGGGATCATACAAGAACTGGGAGAATTTGACGTTTATGTAAAATGCGTGCTGGGGAGAATCGTTTTTTCTGGCCACAAGTCGATGACGTGTGTTGGTATATTATCGACAGTGTCCTCTTTCTAATACCAGAGCCAGAAAAAGTAGGTAGCCGGCATATCCAAATCCGACTTGATACCTGGGACATAATTGTGCAATGTGCTTAAGGCTGAGCGGAACAAAGGGACTGGAAACATTTAACATTGTTTTAAAACAAAATCATTATGATTCTTATGATCTCCTTGATGCAGTGTTATAATTTAGTCTGATTGAGGGTCAGTTCTGTTACTAATTGTCAACCCTGTTATCAAAGAATCAACTCCATTACCGTCCAAAATTACAATAATTACCCTGAATCTGATGTTTTCAGAACTGGTGACTGGCTTAGATCATATGCACTACTTTGTTTATTGCATCAGATGTGTTGTTAATGTGTTCATATGCCAATGACATAGCTAGTTATTAGCACAAAGCATATTGTCATGAGACGAAAGTAACACGAACAAGGTAGAAGAGCCATGTAATTCAAAAACTAAGCTGCATGATAATCATTTCTTATGATTAAATGATCAGGGACACAGGTACAAGTCACCTATCATAACATAATTCGTCTTTTTCTTCTTCCGGATACGAGTCAACCCTCTCTTCAAGGCTTATAAACTCTGTGTGTGTGCACACATGCTAAAGTGCTGTAAGAGAAAGAAATAAAATATTTGGAAGAAAGAGAAAAGATGATAGCGTGTGTGTAGAACTGCAATTTATGGAGATGAAAAATTGATAGCGTGAAAAATGCAATATCAATTAATGTTGCAAGCTGGAGATCTTCTGTCTGAAAATCTCCAAACTTGGTGCTGTAGCTGCATTGGCTGGCAAGTTATTCCAATTGGCTATTGTATGGGGTAAAAAGCTATACTGGATGAATTGTTTAGTGATTAGGGGGAGTTGAAAAGCTTCAGAATGCATGTGTCAGGAGGGTCTCACCAGGGATATAAGTTGGGGGAAGAGGTCCAGGGCGACTATGTCTTATAAAACATTGTCTATGATTAAGTATCATTGTTCTACTGCGTATGAGAATATCTGTAACAGTTGACCAAAAAATTATAAAATAAATGTTTTAAATTATTGTTATTGTATGTCGATTTATCTGTAAGCTTGCATATTTCCAAGTCTAGTCACTCAAGCATGATAGATTTAAATAAAAATATGAAAGAAGTAGGCCTATGCTGATTAAAAAAAAAACAGCTACTGCGTCCCAAACAGTTACCGCTGCATGGGACTACCGCTGCATGACACAGACCCACAATTACAGCGCCACACACAGCTACAGCGACCCATATTATTGGCACACAGCTACCGCGCCACACACAGGGACAGGCCACAGCTACCGCGCCACACACAGGCACAGCCCACAGGCCACAGCTACCGCGTCACACACAGGCACAGGCCACAGCTACTGCGCAACGCACATCTACCGCGCCACTCTCACTGGTGAATCACTGGCATTGGCTCAGCTAGTAATATCAGATTGTGCGAACGTTTCGTTCGTTGGATAATGCACAGGAAGAAGTAGAGGTAGCATAGAACTTAGTCTTATACTTAGACATTAGTCTTAGTCTAGACTTACTTAGTCAATATTTTTGACAATACTAGTCAATAATAATGTTAGAAGCTACCGCACATTCTACACAACTTTACCTTTTAAGTGGTCTTGGACAACTTGCAATGTTTCAACGAGCTTGTCTAGATCATTGCTTATATTCGGTATTGATTCAGTCATTATACATAACACCTGCGGGACTTAGTGAACTAAAAACAGATATATTGGAACTTTCGCGATTTTTTGTCGCAATCATGAAACCTGCCTCTATCGGACAGAACCGCAAAACACCTTAATTTAATCCAGTAGGTGGCAACACCATTGCGTACATGTTGCGGCAATGGGAACGCTTGCGGACCAATTAGCCCTGCCAAAAACCACTCATGCGATACTTTCTTCCCAAATTGTCCAATTTATAACTTGGAAATTATAGTTTAAATAGCAAATAATCATAGACCAGTGTGTTTAAGTTTTTAACTGGTATGGAAAATATAAACTCAGGTCATGCTGTTTTCAATATGAATCTATATAATTTGATTATCAGAAGCCAAAACATAGTAGTAAAACTATTAATTAAGAAATTAAATAAAGAGCTATGCGTAGGCGGCGATTGTTTAATCAAAGAAAAATAGCTATTTATAATTACTTATCGGATCATATTCTATCTGCTTGCTATATGTTTAGTTTTATCAAAAGCGTTTGACACCTTATACCACAAAAATCTATTAAACAAATTACACATGTATGGAATATGCGACATCGCTCTAGAACTAATGAAAAGCTACTTGAAAAATAAAAGAAAACAATATGTTACATATAACGATAACATTTCTTAAACATTCCTGCCTATTACTACATGCTACTTATTAGAACCTGCAATTTAGTAAATACAGGAATGACATCAGGAAAACATGGGAAAACATAGCTGATGTTATCAACAAATCCAAAATACAAAAACAATTTCCGACATATTTCAATGTAAATGAAACCAAGATAACAAATAAAAAAGAAATAGCAACACAATTCAATAACTTCTTCATAAATATTGGACCACACCTTGCAAACAAATTAAAAACTAATGGGAAACCAAGCTTCAAATCATATCTAAAAAAAGAACAAATGATACTAACTTTCAATTTACACCTGTCAATGAAAATTACACAAAACATATAATAAATAACTTAAAGTCAAAAAGAAGTATGGGAATTGACAACATTTCTTCAATATTGCTGAAAGCTTCTGTTAATGTCATTGCCAAACCCCTTACCAGTATAATTAATCAATCTCTACTTAGTGGTAAATTCCCTAAAAAATTAAAAATTGCTAAAGTTATCCCTGTCCACAAAAAAAGATGATAATCATAATTTCAACAACTACAGACCAATATCTCTTCTGACGTGCATATCTAAAGTCTTTGAAAAAATAGTTTATACTCAACTATTCCACTATCTCACTCTTAATAAACTCCTCCACCCAAATCAGTATGGTTTCAGAGCTGAATATTCTACTGAATTGGCAATATCTGAATTAGTTGACAGAATATACTTAAATCTTGACAAAAAAGGTTTACCACTGGCAATATTTCTAGATCTGTCAAAGGTTTTGACGCAATCGATCATAAAATCCTTATCAACAAACTCAAACATTACGGCATACAAAATACTGAATTAGAATGGTTTAAAAGCTATCTAATGCATAGACAGCAATACGTGGAATTCAGCAACATAAAATCACCCTTGGAAACGATTTCTACTGGAGTCCCCCAAGGTTCAATTCTAGGGCCATTATTATTCCTAATATACATCAATGATCTAGCAACAGCAAGCACCAATTTCTGTCCAATCATGTATGCAGATGATACCACCCTGCTGAGCACACTAAATACATTTACAAATGATCAAACGAATGAATTGGCTACATCCAACAACATCAATTCAGAATTGATTAAAATAACAGACTGGTTAGCTGTAAATAAACTGTCCCTGAATGCTGCAAAAACAAAAATGATGATTTTTCACTATAAACAGAGAAAATTAAAGAACCACGAAGTACCTAACATTAAAATCAATAATATACCGGTTGAACGGGTGACACAATTAAAATTTCTTGGAGTCATAATAGACTCCAACTTAACATGGTCTCCTCATCAAAACTTCATCACCAACAAACTATCAAGGATATGTGGAATTCTCTCTAGATTAAAACACTACATACCAATACACATCCTAAAGATAATATATTCTTCGCTATTTATTTCACACCTACACTATGGTATATTAGCATGGGGTGGACAAATAAACAAACGAATAAACAAACTACAAAAGCAAGCAATTAGATCTATATCAAACAGTAAATATAATTCACATAGTACACCTTTATTCAAAGAACTAGAACTGTTAAAAGCAGACGACCTCTTTAAGCTGTCATGCATGACAGTCTTCTACACATACAAAAATGGAACCATTCCAGAATATTTTAAAGACATGTTCACTGGTAATGGAAATGTATCATCTAGACCAAAAAGATAAAGAAAGGCACCACAACGCTTTACCGATATAATAAATAATTTTTCCCAAAACCATGATTTTAACATCCAGATTAAACAAACTAATACAATATACTGCCACCTTTGTATCAGACATACACTACCAAAATTACTTCAAGAAAACTTTCTTCCACAAATTGCCATGGAGAAAATTAACACCCATTCGTATCAAGGCTTTGTGAATTACTCCAAAAAATATATCATAAGTAAATATGACTTGGAATGTAATGACAATAACTGCTACATCTGCAAAAAGAATATGCCAGCTGAAGCATAGAAATGTATGGTATGCCTTCATCATCATTATCATGATAAACTGTGTTACTTAATAATTCATAGCTATGTAATATAATATTATACTGAATATTCATTCAGTAATATTATCACTATAATTTTTTTTAAATAAAAAACAGCTTGTTTTTGAGTTCCTCACAATATGATTTGTAACTAATAAATTTGGAACTAATGTATTATTTTTACTGTCAAGATTTTAATTGTATTTTACAAGAATAATGTATTTATCCTTTCTGTATTATTTAACTTCTCTGTAATTATTACATGATAATATTGAGAATTATATTTGATTCACATTTTATTTACATTTATAAAAAAAAAAATATTCACATTATTTGCACTATATGTATTTTTGCTAGTATTATTTGTTAGTATTATTAGCACTGTTATATGTGTAGGCAAATTTAGCAACTCCACATATATTTACAACAATAATAATGATTATTACACCATACGTAGTCATAGGGAGGCTTGTACGATAGCGATCTCTCAGGTCTTAGTGCAGGCCTCCCTGGATCATCAAAACTCTGTAAAATATGTACCAACTGTTTTTTTACTCTGTATGTATAATCTAAACAAATAAACTTCACTTCACATGTGTGCCACAAGGTTCCACTATGGGCCCACTCCATTTTGTAATACACATAAACGGTTTACCGAAGTCAAGTAACGCGTATCTTGGTATAAAATGATCTACTAATAATCATTGTTTATGTGAGTCAAAACTGAAGGAAAGGGGATTATATCTTCGTCTTTTTTCCTTATACTGTGCATTTTCCTACGAAGGAATATTTCGCACGCTCTACATGTAAAATAAAAAGATATTGATTGGAATAAGATATGTGATCTTTGCTAAAGACCGAAGACGCAAAGCTTCGTGTAAACAGAGCGTTACATACTTGCGCTGCGCGATTTGTCAACTGCTAGTTATTGTTGTTGGGGTTTCTGCGGTAGTTGACCAGTTAAACTTTGTATTAGAACCATATTTCAACGTTTCGGTCAGAAATTATGGCAGATGATGAGCTTGAGGCGATTCGTGCAAAGAGAATGGCTGAATTACAGCAACAATATGGAGTGAGTTTACGCGTTACATCTACTAAACAACTCGCTTGGATTTGACAAGAATGCACGGCCTGGCTTAGGCTTAGCTTTAGCTAGTAAGGCTTGGCCTTAGCCTTATCGTGTCGCCAGTGTCGGGCCTACCGATGTTATATTACACTACCATGACATTAAGCATATCCAAGTGCCCCAATATGGGCGTAATTCCGCTGGGCCCAAAAACTAACTCGTGTGGGATATTTGGAACATTATTAAAATGCAATATTGCCAATAAACACACACAACAAACACGTATTTCGTGTATGTAATCCTTATTTTACACTGCCAACGGTAAAGCAGTATGTCACTAAAATTACTTGACAGCAGGGTTGGAAGGTTTCTGACAGGACGATTTCTACCGCGGTTTAAACCATGGTTTCAACCGCCTGGTCAGAAATACCTCTTTGACATCAAAATGTCAGAAACTCCGTTTTGGAGACATTAAAAAAAAATTATCACATGCCATTTTGTTTAATGTGTAGATTGTATATTAAATCAATGTAGTAATGCATTCGTAACCTGTTACATGTCATATACAATTGCAACTTTTACTCTGTGCAGTCTATTGTTTGCATTTTCTACAAATTTTCAACCTGTTTGGACAGGTGCCAATCACAATTGGTAAAACATGACAGAAGTTGGGTGGGTTTAGGTACATACCAGTAATAACATTGGAGAGGACTTCAAGGGACTGGATTAGCACTGTGCACTTACCTGTATGGCTGTGTCAATAAGCCAATTGGAAGCCAACAAGAGTTAAACTTAAGCAATGGAGACAGAACTGTACTGTTGTACTGCTCACTGCTGGGAGCTGATAGTGAGCTATGCATAGTTTCATTGTACAAGATTAAACAAATCGATATCGAAGAAAGATTCAAGTCAGGTCCAGCAATCATTTGACGTCCCAATTTCCAGAGCTGAACTATCAAGTGAGCTACAACTAAATTTTGTAAGAGTATTATCTGAGCTTGCTTTTATCATATGTGCACCTGTCTGTGCTTGATGGAGGTATAAGCTGATTGTCCCAATGCTTTCTACGTAGCAAGTTGCTTGGCCAGCCACCTGTTGTTACACCTTGGCCAGCCACCTGTTGCTACACCTTGGCCAGCCACCTGTTGCTACACCTTGGCCAGCCACCTGTTGCTACACCTTGGCCAGCCACCTGTTGCTACACCTTGGCCAGCCACCTGTTGCTACACCTTGGCCAGCCACCTGTTGCTACACCTTGGCCAGCCACCTGTTGCTACACCTTGGCCAGCCACCTGTTGCTACACCTTGGCCAGCCACCTGTTGCTACACCTTGGCCAGCCACCTGTTGCTACACCTTGGCCAGCCACCTGTTGCTACACCTTGGCCAGCCACCTGTTGCTACACCTTGGCCAGCCACCTGTTGCTACACCTTGGCCAGCCACCTGTTGCTACACCTTGGCCAGCCACCTGTTGCTACACCTTGGCCAGCCACCTGTTGCTACACCTTGGCCAGCCACCTGTTGCTACACCTTCACATAGAGATACACTGTTACATGTGAAAGAAGTACAAATTGATGACCCACATTTTTTTTAGACATTGTCATATTGAATAGTGACTTTAATAATGCTAGTAGCACCTCTGCGTGCACCATGTTTAAGGGTGGCAGACCAGCTAAGGCTGTGTGGGAACATTTTATTGAAGTGGAAAGTAATGGGAAAACAGTTGCTAGATGCAAGTTCTGTGGTCGCCAGATGTCACCCAAATGTGATAGAATGCTGGTTCATCACACCAAGTGCAGATAATCATAAATTTATATAGCACATATTAGATTATGACAGTTTCTGAAGGGTTTCTGACAGTTTCTGATATCAGAAACCCATCAGAAACTAGTTTCTGACATTGTCACATCAGAAATACCTTTCTGACTGTCAGAAACCCAACCCTGCTTGACAATAACCATGCGTAAATAATAACATAATGACATTTTATTGGGAAGTATTGCCCACCACTAGTGTCACTAGTCACGATAGACGTACTCATAATCAATTATATTGAGCATATTTCTTCTGCTTCTTGACACCATTGTTAGGCGCTTCAACAAAATCCGCTGAGTGGCTCGTGCCGTATGCCAAAAAATCGTCAGATTAGCCGCGCCAATTCCCGGCATTTTACATCTTGTATTGTTGGCTGTTTTCATTGTTTTCCGTGACTTACAGTGGCAGATTGGATGACGGTAAGTTCCTTTTCATGGTTGTCTGTTAATAAAATTGTACCAAAATTAACGTGAAATACATAAATTAGACAACATAGGTGTTTTTCTATTGCAAGATAGCAGATATTAGATCAACAGCACCCCATCCACATGTTCAACACTTCTTCTAGAGATCTTAGATAGTCTGTGAATGAAATATTTTCCCGTTATGCTAATGCACCGGGGTGTTTTTGAGCTTCCCCGGTTTGTGAAATGTCATCCGATTTTGATTCTTGGAGTTGGACAGCAAGATCGATTTAACCAAAATATCATGACTTATTTACATTTCTATGAATGAAATTCATTGTAAAGCCAATACAACCTGTTTGATATTTGTTTTCCAAAACAAATTTTATTAATGGTTATTAGTAAAGGTACATTTTTATATATTTTTATGTGCTTTTTATATTCTTGTTACTTTATCAAGTTATGGACATAATGTATAATGCATGTATTAGTTTGTCTGAAATAAAAGATTGATTGATTGATTGATTGATTGATTGATTGATTGATTGATTGATTGATTGATTGATTGATATTGATTAAACTTGTTGGGCCTGGGTGTGCTAAGTTACTAGAATAATGAAAAATTAATTATTACAGGTGTATGTAATTTTTCAATAATTGAAAAACTGTGCAAGAGATATTCTAAATTGATAATTAACAATTATTTCATCAATTGAGTGCAATCAGATTCTTAGAAAAGTTGTTTTTTATTTAAATACTTAATTTTATTTTTAATTATTTAAGTTAGTTTATGACATTATCTATACATGTGGATTTTCACAGGAAGACTGAACAATAATTTCACAAGATTTGCACATAGAATCAAGATAATTAAACCAGGTCTATATGACACAAGAAATGTCAAATTCATTTAGACAATTTTCATTTCACATTTGGTGTGTATAACTACAAGTAAAATTTAGCAAATATATTATATACACCCAATATTTTTTCTTAAATAATATACATGTTACTAATATGCATATATTAGTAACATGTATATTATTTAAGAAAAATAGATTTTATGGATTGAGATGTAGGTTGCATATATAGGACTGTTTTTTCATTCCAGGATATGAGACAGTTAACTGTGAATATTGCTACAGTCAGCATACAGTGAACAATCGTCATGCATTTGGCTCCCAGAAGGAGTAATGTAGAACCTTCAGCAGTCATCCATTCGACACGAGAAATGTTGGGTTAAAAAATTTTAGAAACATTATTTCATGTTGAATTGCAGAACATTATTTTATGAAACAGTGACTGAAATATAAATATTGCTGTACATGCAGGAAATTACAAAATCTAAGAATATATAATACATTGTGTTATATTTATGCAATGACATTGTTTTTTCTATACATTTCTGCAATAATTATTTCACCAAAGTCACATAGAATATTGTGGTGTTCTTTATATATATATATATATATATATATATATATATATATATATATATATATATATATATATATAATATTATTTGGCAGGGAAACAAAGCCAAGGCTCTGCAAAAAAATATACAAATATCTTCATAGTCATGGAAGTTATGGCTTTTTATTGAAATGTATTGTCTCTCTCTAATTAGCTAGTGTTAATTTATTAATTGAGTTACTATTAATGATAAATGACTGATGTATATTTATGTCCATACTTAATGTGTTTTGAAACACTGAACAAATTATACATATATATCCTCATAATTATGGAAGTTATGGCCATGTTGAGTTTATGCATTAGTTAGCCAATATTGACTTAGTAATTGCATCAATTGAATTATGAAATGACTATGTGGTGCATGTTTGATGTGTTTGTAAACCATGCATGAACAAATTATACAAATATTTTCATCATCATGGAAGTTATGGTTTTTTATCAAAATGTGTTGGTCTGTTGACTTCACGGACTAATTAGCCAATATTGACTTACTAATCGCATTAGCTGAGTTTCTATTAACGATACATGACTGGATTATGTATATTTATGACCCTAATTAATGTGCTTGCCAATCCTGAAAACATTATTAAAATATAAGTACAAATAAAAAAGTTATGCCATTTTATTATTTATTGAAAGAAAACACAAAAATGAGATTATTTTGTCTGCATACAAGATACAAAATTTTCCAAATTTTTACTATATTAAAATTGTAATATCTTTGGATTTCATAAATATATATATTAATAAAATGAACAGTTCTGGCTTCCTTTGCATGTCACCTTTAAGACAAATCAATTGCCAATGTTCTATCATGATATTAATTTTTTTAAATGCCAACTGTTATGCAGATGTTATGCCATGAAATGCACATGTGAAATGGTTAGTGTCAGTTTTAAATCTTAGCTTATTTACTTCCTACACAGAATTGTAGTGGAAGGGCCAAATCAACGCTTTAGTTTTAAGGCCCTGGTCTGCTGCCTCTATGACATGAGCATATGTTGCACCATTCGGACTTGCTGCAGGTCCCATATTACGATAAAGGGTGGTTCCATGTTCAGTAAAATAAATGTTTATGTGTCAATTTTTTTATATTTCTGTTGTGTATCACACACACAACATTTTATTAGATTATCATTATTATCTATAGATTAAACATGTAGGAAGAAAACAATAATATTATATGACAATAATGATTAATGATGTTAAAAAATTTTCCTATGATACTCAATAGTAAAAGTTGTGGTACTTTGTATCAGTTGATGTACTTTCTTTCATAGCTTAGACACACTCAGTGTCCCCATTTCCCATTATATTGATTTGTTAGACAGACTGGATTTGAAGCTGGGCTAATAAATTAATAAATCGAGATTTAAAACTGACATGCACTAACCACTTTACAAATGTTTTAATAATTGATTATGAGTAAGTTTATCTTCTAATATTGGGCGATATTGCCATAGTCAACGTGCTAATGATGTCAATGTGATGTTACGGTTTTCATCACAAAAACATACTAATTTCATATTTATGCGTGGTCATTGTCAAGTAACTAGTGAAATACGTATAAGGATGATTACAGAGATGAAATATACATGTTTATTGCATTCTAATAATGTTCCAAAAAGCCTCGAAAAAAGAATGTTTTCGGCAGCATGTACTCTCGCCTAGTCCTGGAAGCAACAAGCGAGCGCGTTACCTATTTGTGTCAGTGCATGGCTTATGTGTCCAAAATGTATGTCTCTACATTTAGAGTAATTACATTCAGAAGTTATTATAGATCTGTGTATTGTATGTATAGAAGAATCTTGCAGGTAAGTGGCACACACAGCATGTGTTCAGTTCAAAAATTAATGCATGGCTGCCCACATAAATAGACTGAGTATGAGGGTATGCATTGAATGTGCCATTTTGACAATATGGTGCCGGGTTAAAGGCAGTAAGATGGCCTGTATCCTTCAGTCCACACAGTCCTGCATACAGTACACAGTGCACTTTGATTGGGCCAGCACTCCCAGCCTATTCAGCCTATGTGACACTAAGATGAAAGTGTAGTGACTGGTCTCATGTGTTGGTTGTTTGTTCCCAGGGAGGTGGAGGAGGGGACAAGGAGCAGCAGGAAGAGGTGCGAAGACAACAGGAGGACATGAAGAACAGCATCCTCTCACAAGTGCTCGATCAGCAGGCCAGAGCCAGGTGTAAGTGTTGAGTGTCACATCCGGCATTGATTTCATGGGAAATTAGTGGGAGCTGGACTCCCATTCTGCTCATATTTTGTCCATACTTTTTCAAACACAACCAGTACACCATGTGACACCACTCATGTAACAACTTCCTGGCCCATAATCTAAGATGGTGCCCATGTCGAATTGCATATATGGCATATGCTCACAAGTATTTTAGAACAAACCAAAGCAAGCGTGATTGTTCGGAGCCGATTAAAGATGGCAGCATACACTCACATTGATGGACCGTTGTTGGCATTGAACCAGTCGTGTAGAGACACGCAGACCGATTAGCGAGTCTAATTTTTTTTAACGATTGTGTTGGAGAGAATTGGGACAGGTTACAATCTCGCTGACAGTTGACTCCAATTTGTAGGCAATGGCCAATCAGCAACCAACAGCACATCCACCTGTCGTGACTTTTCATCAAAGCTTAAATCACGAGTGGCATGAGGCAAGATCTAGGTCACCGAGTCTAGAAATTTGTCTAAATGCACATGCAGTTTAGTTGCGCCTTATTGTGCGACACAATGTCGGCCTTTAGAAGATGCAGACGGTGGCTATGTCACAGAGCAGTGACAACCAACTTTATGACATACCACAGGGTCAGACTGGTTGGTTACACACGAAATTCCTTTCATTGGCACATCCATATTGGCAGCAATTTAAAAAAACCAGAATTAGTAGTTAGTGAAGGAAAAATGTAGACTACATATAACAAAGTATTCATTTTCAAAGAGGATTATCTACTGGAACAAATTATCTACTGATTGTGTAAATGCTAGCAGCGTGAATAGGTTTAAAAACAAAATGGACAAATATCTCAAAGGGGCATGTTACACATAGATGAATAATTGATGGACTCGATAACCCAATGGCTTCCTTGTCCACTCGCCATCTGGAGGTTGTTCTACTTTGGATGGTAATCTTGTAAAATTTTGGTAAATCTATTTCATGTTGCAAGACATGAAGACATTAGAAAATGACTAGGCTCATTTAAACAAGATGATGATATGAATGAATATAAACACTGGGTAGATTATGCTCATGAATGATAATGACAGTTATTCTTTAAAAAAATAAAGATTTATGCATATAAATTTTTGTTTATTGCCATTTACATTATATTTGGCAGTGTTCTCTTATAAATTAACCACTGTCTACATTGGATTGGTTGTGTTCTGCAGTGAATACGATAGCATTGACGAAGCCAGAGAAAGCAAAGATGGTGGAAAGCATGCTCATACAAATGGCACAGTCGGGACAAATACAGTCGCAGGTAAGTATTATAAGAATTCTAACTTATAATTTTCTTCCTCCCATCACAATAACTTTGCCACAGACACGGTCTGTTACGTAATTTTTGTGGCTGCCCATGGTGGGTGGTTTTAATAGCCCGATCATCCATGCCAAAAATGTTGCCACATTTGGAGGGGGACCATTCATGGGGGAGGCATAATAGGGGGACCATTCATGGGGGAGGCGTAATAGGGGGACCATTCATGGGGGAGGCATAATAGGGGAACATAATTTCACTGTTTGACTGTTGATGTGGGTTGTTTTGTTGTTTGTAGCTGGGTGAGATGCAGCTGAAAGGTTTGCTGGAGCGTGTGAGTGCGCAGACACAGAAAACAACGAAAGTCAAGGTTTGTATATTTATATAATTATACAAAGTCTGAAGTGGTGAGCAGTCAAGGTTATGTATTTACATAGTTATACAAAGTCTTTGCGGTGGTGAGCAGTCAAGGTTTGTGTATTTAACATAATTATACAAAGTCTTTGCAGTGGCGAGCAGTCAATGTTTGTGCATTTACATAGTTATACAAAGTCTGTGCGGTGGTGAGCAATCAATGTTTGTGCATTTACGTAGTTATACAAAGATTTTGCAGTGGTGAGCAGTCAATGTTTGTGCATTTACATAGTTATACAAAGTTTGCGGTGGTGAGCAGTCAAGGTTTGTGTATTTACATAGTTATACAGTCTTTGCAGTGGTGAGCAGTCAATGTTTGTGTATTTAACATAATTATACAAAGTCTGTGAGGTGGTGAGCAGTCAAGGTTTGTAACTTGTCACTGACAACTGTCTTCTATTTGTCTAGTAAGCATCGGAACTGATAACAGTTGTAAGGCCAATCAATGTGATCTGTGTCCAGGCACTCATACGGAACTTAGTGTGATTATCAGTCAGGAAAGAATGGTTCCCATAGGTATGTTTAGGTGGACATGTAACAAATCTTGTCATTTAAAATATACTGTTAGTGAAACTGAAAGATAAATGGTTATATTGACAGTCCTGTGAAAACTAAACAGCTATAGAATGGTCGTGTTGTTGCGGCTACACCTGCGTAAACCAACCACCATTATTAACTGTAAGTAGTACTTATGGGTTACAAGTTGCTTGAGACCTACCAGTTATTATTACTAATTCAGTTACTGTTTGAATGTGGTGATGTATTATCAAGATACCTCTTCATGTATATTGTAACTACCTTTTTTTTGATCAGTTTGATGTTTGTTAGTTTGACAGACGAAGGGCAGCAGTGGACTCGGATGACGACTAGAAGCCAAGGTTCTTGCCAACAACTGGACACCCCCTTGAGATGAAGGCCAACACTGCTTTATGCCTGTCATGCAGCAGTGATACTTCATTCTACAGTCTAGGATGGCATCGACCTGTCGAGAATGTCAGTATTGTGGCTGTTGTGTGTAAAGAACATTGTATGATGTTCCAATGCAGTTTGAGTTTCTGTAGAAGACGGTCGACATTCACTACGCTTGCCTTCTACAGTATAGTCACATTAGTCAGTATTTGTTTCCGTCACTTTAAAAAAATATTCCCCACTCAGCATCATGACTGGTCCTTCTGTAAATTGTTGGGCCTTATTTAGAGGTCTATCACATTTGTTATGGAGCCATACAGTAAGTTTTTGGGACCACCCCAACCAATTCCCAACCTTGCGGTGAGGTGACAGAGGAAGGTGTACATTAACGATACTACATTGAATCGAGGGCTGGTAGCATCACACTTAGGGGCTGTTTCAGTATTGGTTCTTGGGGCGATTGAAATAATTTTATAGCTAAGTTGTGCTGAGAATCTGGTTAATTGCATATTGTTGTCAGAGTCACAATCAGAAATGTCCATTTTTACTAAATTAATTAACACGACTTCTTTCCCAGGCACAAAACCATTTTGTCCTGGTACACCGTAGTTGTTGTACACAGTAGTGTCCTCCTGAAAGTTTTAGAAAGATTTTCTTGTTAACTGAAAAACTTCTATTTGTGTGTTTCTGGTTTTGACTCATCACTGATGATATTTATAACTATTCAGAATGCATGTAGACTTCTACAATTGGTAAAGTTACAATCAGTCTTCTTACTCCGTGCTTGCTGGAAACTATTAGTTCATGAACCAAATCTAGTGAACTGACAAAGTTCTAACGCGTTACTTTGCATTCCTGCAAACACACCATTCAATGCCTGTCACATTACTTGAATAACAATATGCTTTAGTATTTTGTGTGAACCTTCGGAAACCCTAGCGTGTGTCAATCACACAAATACAGTGTACATGCTTAGATTGTTTCAGTTATTGATTAAACATGTTTATTTGTATTAACGTTTTACGTTTTCACTACTTCTATAATATGTCTTTTTCAATGTCCTGCTTTGATTTTTATTAAACATGTGAAACCATTTCTTGAAAACACTTGATAGAACACTTGAGATTTATTCATAGCAGAAACCTTTATTTCTACTATTTCGGAGCACAGCAGCACATTACAGTACATGCACACACTCACACAGCAGCACATTACAGTACATGCATGCACTCACTCACACAGCAGCACATTACAGTATATGCATACACTCACACAACAGCACATTACAGTACATGCACATACAACAGCACATTACAGTACATGCACACACTCGCCCACACAACAGCACATTACAGTACGTGCACACACTCGCTCACACAGCAGCACATTACAATACATGCTCACTCACACAGCAGCACATTGCAGTACATGCACCCACTCACTCACTCACTCACTCACTCACTCACTCACTCACACAGCAGCACATTACAATACACGCACGCACGCACACACACACACACACACAGCAGCAGCACATTACAGTACATGCACACACTCATTCACACAGCAGCACATGCACTCACACACTCACACAATAGCACATGCACTCATTCACACAGCAGCACATTACAGTACATGCACTCGTTCACGCAGCAGCACATTACAGTACATGCATTCATTCACACAGCAGCACATTACAGTACTTGCATGCACAGTAACTACAGTTTATAATGAAGTAACTGCTATAGTCTCTAAAAAAATCTGGCACATATTTCCGATGTTATAATGAGTTAGTTAAATTTGATACGTTCTCGCTGACGTCATCCATCCCAATGACACAGATCGCCTTTACTTGGTCTTCTTTGTTTCCTTATCTTTCTCGTCGTCAAACGACTGACCATACTCATTGACCCGAGTCTTGTCCACTGGATACAGCCTGAAAAGAAATTGGGTCACAGTGACATGATTACATGCAAGTGCCCTGCCAGGAGGGAACAAGTGCCCTACCAGGAGGGAACAAGTGCCCTACCAGGAGGGAACAAGTGCCCTACCAGGAGGGAACAAGTGCCCTACCAGGAGGGAACAAGTACCCTACCAGACCAGGAGGGAACAAGTGCCCTACCAGGAGGGAACAAGTGCCCTACCAGGAGGGAACAAGTGCCCTACCAAGAGGGAACAAGTGCCCTACCAGGAGGGAACAAGTACCCTACCAGACCAGGAGGGAACAAGTGCCCTACCAGGAGGGAACAAGTGCCCTACCAGACCAGGAGGGAACAAGTGCCCTACCAGACCAGGAGGGAACAAGTGCCCTACCAGGAGGGAACATGTGCCTGCCAGGAGGGAACATGTGCCTGCCAGGAGGGAACAACTTGCTTGATATGACACATGCAATATGTAGGCAGACACTGTTAACCATTTAAAATCTGATGTATCAGACTACTGGGCCACCCAAAGAGTTTATGAAAATGTACATTTTCTCTTAAAGCTTCATTTGCTGCTGTCGCTTGCTGGAAGCTTACCGTGCTCTTTTTGTACATTTATAGCTACAGCTCAACATTGTTACGATGAAAACTATGAAATATAAATTCATCTCACTGTAGCAATTATCAATGCTTACTAATGCTGTTACAGATATTTACTTACCATCACTGATACAGGAAGATAACATACCATTGCTGATACAAGTAGATAACTTACCATCACTGATACAGGTAGATAACTTACCATCACTGACATGAGTAGATAACTTACCATCACTGACACAGGTAGATAATTTAACCATTGCTGATACAGGTAGCTAACTTACCACTGCTAATACAGGTAGATAACTTACCATCGCTGATACAGGTAGATAACAAAGATAAGGTCATCCCTGAAGCATGCTAGACGATGTGCAGTTGGCATGGTGATGATAAATGCAAACACATCGTCTATGAATGTATTGAACGCCTGCAACAGAACACAATGAAGAAGTTTGGCAGTCTTGCATCAGTCAGCATTCACTTATAAGTAAGCAATACCTATAGAGTGGACGCTGCTAAAGAGAATTGTGGATAATAGACTCAGCCGTAGCAGAATTAAAACGACTGGGATGGAATCATTCCCTACTTCTGCTGTGTTAAAATGCACTACTTAATACACTCAACGTCTGCCGTTAGTAGAATCAGAATGGACAAAAACAATAGGGAAAGGCAGTGTTAGTTGAGCCACTGGGTTAGTTGAGCCACCCATGTTTCCCAGGAAACTACAGCAGCGACAGTTACATGGTACCACCCAGTGACTGAACATGTTATTAGAACACGACTGACATATAATAGGTGACACATGTCAGCTAAAAGTATGTTCGTTGATGTTTTTCAAAACTTTTGGTAATTGTGATTAATGTTTGCTGGTGTGTAAACTATCAACGCACGTGACCAGACTTTATTGTCTGTGCACTTACAAATAAACTTACAAATAGTTTAACTAGGCACAGAGAAGAAGATAATTTACATCACTTCGCGCATTAATGAGAAGTTAATTAAATATGCTTAATTGTCAAAACAGGGCTAGTTGAGCCACCCAAGGCCTAAGGGAGGGTTAGTTGAGCAGCAGTTAAAGAACGAAGACGAATGTTCTTTACCCCAAAATACATCAAGGAATTCATGTTTCCGAGCAAATTGGGACATCAGATAGCTACAAGGCAACTTATTAGCAGTTAGTGACAGTTTTTGTAATTGGCATATAAGTCTATATTAATTAAGTGTGTTGACTTATTGATTAAGCGTGTAGACTTGTCAGTACCCATTGGGTAAATGTGTTGGCCGAGTTGTTATGAACTTTTTGCACAAGGCCTATGTAAATTATACAAATAAAGCAATTACGCTACTTACATTAGACTGTGGCTCAACTTACCCCACACCAAGTGTTAGTTGAGCCAGCTTACCAACCCTATTTGAATCAGCTAGATATAATTATCTATGCATGCTAAATATATTATTATGGTATAAAATGATCTACTAATAATCATAGTTTATGTGAATAAAAACAATTTTGACTTATGAATATGATTGCGCCTTAGACATCAAAAAGAATAAAATGGCTCAACTAACACTGCCTTCCCCTACATTGAAGTGTGAAAAAATTCCTGGAAACCCTCCCCAAGGCTTTTGAAAAAAAAACAATGTACTGACTGTAGAAATGCCCCCAATTTGTTTACGGAAGACTTGTATTTCTGCAGGTTCATTAACTTTCCACTATTAAACTGATTTGAGCATACTGAGAATGAGTTGTATAATGTGAACTTGACTTGCAGTTTCTTCACTATGCAGTAATCCAACATGGACAAAATGTTGGTCTATAGTAATTTCCAGATCTTTCTGAATCAATTTTATTTCTCAGAAATTCGCTTATGTTATTCTATTGAGCAGAGTCCACTGCATATGACAAAGTCCAAAATCTGTAAATTCTAAATCTATAAATAATTTATTAAAATGACATACAAACAAGAAAAATAAATCGCACTTAGAGGTTGGATGAAACAAAGGCATCTATAGAATTTCTAATGATTTGGTTTATGACAGATTGTAAGAAACTCCAAAGCTGTACCTTGTACATGAAAGCCCTCCATGGTAAATGGGCGACTGATTTTAACTGAAAAAGAAAAACAGTTAATGTCATCTCAGTTTACCCAGACATTTATAATATGACGGTGCTATGCAGCTATATGACATACGTTTATTATTATTCTAGACAGTGTTAATAAGACCATCACACTTTACATGCACACTACATATAATAATCATACACTAGGTATGCATGCACATCCTGGGAATGGACTTTCTTGCTGCAAATTTAACAGGTATTGTTTGTCAATTAAATGCTAAAATGTTTGTGTTAAACAGGCAAAAAACACTCGGAGCAGATTAAAAACATTAAACAATTTTACTGGCAAAGTACGTGAATATTTGAGTGAGAAGCTACGAGATTGCCAACTGACCTTGTAGTTAACAAAGAGCTGAGGTAACATGAAGAGAAAGCCGAAGGCATACACGCCATTCACCAAGCTCTGGACGCACCACGAGTACCAGCTGCAAACAGGACCAGATGTCAACATTCATTGTAAATGTCAAATGAGAATATATGCAACCAGATGTCAACATTTGTGGTTTAATGCGAGACAATTTTCCAGATTTACAAAAGGCTGTTCCCTTGATTAAAGCTCTGCAATTCAATGTTTCGCTTGCCTCATTTTAGAATAATAAAAAAAAATCTAACATGTAGTATGCACTATGACACGCTAGCTTGTTCGTGCAAATGTGTTAAGTTTTGATGAAATCATCGGACAGCCTATTACATTATCTTTGACTGGGCCCAGTAGACATTTGGCGCAAAATGGCAGAAATGGCCCCTCTATATACTACAACACAAGGCTATTTATGCTTTCACAAGTTACCTAATCTAACGATCAAAGGCAATTGTTTTGTCCTCTTTTATTAAACCAACAGAACATATTACTGTTCATACACTCGATTTGAAGATTAAATGAACCTGGTGGGTTAAATGTCGAATTGTAGAAGCAGATTTAAAATATGTGTAAGTATAGAACTGTGTACCTTTTGTGTGGCATGTATATGAGCGAGTAGACGGCCCCAATGAGACACAGAGGATAGAGCAGGTACGAGAGGTATTTCATGGCCTGCAGTGAAACACTATGTTACATCACCGTAAGCCAGTAATATAAGATCTCAGAACAGAAATATTACATCTGACAATAATCGATACAAAACATGCAGTATTACATAGATCATAGTGTTGCACACTTCGTAGTTTATTATAACATAACAAAGTATAGAAATGTGGCACATGATCACGTTATCTTTTTTGTTATAAATCACATTAAATAACTACCAGTCTACTTATCGTGACTATACATACCATGAGTCACACAATAATTTACCAGTTTATATATATATATCAACTTAAAAATATGGATGCCACATGCCACAAAATCCTTCTTTGAAATCAATTGTTCATACAATAAGGAGGGGGTGTAGCTGGAAATAGGAGGTGGGAGGTTGGCCTCAAAAATAGGTGGGAGGTGGACTCTCAACATTGGTAGAAGGTGGGCAGTTGGCCACTAAAACAGGTGTGAGATGGGAGGTTGGCCACTAAAACAGGTGGGAGATGGGAGGTTAGCCACTAAAACAGGTGAGAGATGGGAGGTTAGCCACTAAAACAGGTGAGAGATGGGAGGTTAGCCACTAAAACAGGTGAGAGATGGGAGGTTAGCCACTAAAACAGGTGAGAGATGGGAGGTTAGCCACTAAAACATGTGGGAGATGGGAGGTTCGCCACTAAAACATGTGGGAGGTTGGCAACTAAAACGTGGGAGATGGTTGGTTGGCCACTAAAACACGTGAGATGGGAGGTTGAGAGTTGAGACCCCTGCCACACACCCTCCAATTAGGCAGATATGGTTAATAAATGATCCTACAACAAGTAATCACCTGTGAATCAAACTGCTGCGTTTCTTTCTCTTGATCTGAAGTTTCACCAAACTGAAACAATTCGATATAAAATACAATTGTGACAAATTACTTCTCCCTTGCCAGTGACATATCGCTGCCAAAGCAAAGGCGAAGTCCGCACATGCAAGGGAAACCCCTGGCATTTGTTACATGGATGCCTATGGGATGATTCACATTTAATGACATCAGTATCTTGGGGAATACCAGGGAATGACCAGAGCAAAGATGGCGGACGAATTGGGAGAATCGTATAGAGTTTGACAATTATTGAAGGACTTTACGCCAATTTACTTCATACTGGTGATACAAAGGAGGCAGACAATCCGATTGCAATATAATGTGCCAGGACATTTTGATTAATGTGATATTTGGTTGTGAAAGTGAAACTTTAGAGGCTTCGATTTGGAGTGAATTGAGAACAGCATAGATTTTTGCCTGTGGCTGTGACCAAGGGCTGTGCCAGTGGCAGTGTGTGCGAAATGTCGGCATCAAACATGTTACTTTCAACAATTGTTTTGCAAATAAAATTCACATTGAAATGTTTATTCAATTCATTACTTTATTTTATTGGTCTGCTAGTTATAAGAAATTAATGACAATATAATTGTTGTATGGTTTATAGTTATTAAATTATTATTTATTCTAATTTATAGCAGTGTCTGTTTCAGTTTTTATGCACAGAAACCTTGCTTTATTATGTAAATTTATAATTTATACATTTTTGCGGGGCCAGTTCAAACTCAACTGGGCTGGTTTAAAAAAAAATCTGGGCCAGTTCATTTTTTTTATTTCAGACACTGCTCCATAAAAAGGCTTAGTTAATGCTTAAGTAATATTTATTTACCGTCAGCACAGGCTTCAGACCATTCCAGTGAATTTTCAGCTTGAATGCTTTTGTCACCTTCCACAACTGAAATGAGCAGTGAATACGCCGGATGTTAAAAAGAGCAAAACCCACACACTGAACTGCTACAACATAAACAGAGAAAACTACGAGTCATAATAATATATATTTAATAAAAATTATTAATTATTCATTATATTTTAACATTTGTAACCTGAAATAAAGGTATTCATATTCATTATAACTGGAACCTTTAATGTTATCTACATGCAAGATGTTTTTGCATTCTCTAAAAAATCTGCATTAAAAGAAATTAAACATTAACACAAATTTACTGCTGATACTTTGCTGTTGCCACCTTTTTCCAGAAAATATTTCATTCTCTCTGAGGCTATGTTGAGATTTAAGATTCAAAATGCAATTTATGCAAAAGAGAAGAGAAGACCAAGAAGATGTGGTGGAGCTGTGTTGTCACCTCAATGATCGTGCCGACCCCCGCAGGCACCAGCACCAACATGCTTGTGTTCTCATCCAGTAGATACAGGAAGACAATGAACGTACTCACGCAGCGCCACACGACTGTCAAGTAACAAGATAACAAATAATCAGTTTAATGACTGAACTAGTGCGCTTCTTCTGGGGCACCTAGATATATTTTCATTGATGTTTTCTTTGTAAAATAAATATTTTTGTGGAATACAAATGTTTGTGCAGCAGCTCATATGTGGCCCAGCATTACTAGTGCTGTATTAACTCTGAGTGCACTGTACATGGATTGGACACTGTCTATGGGTGTATTAACTCTGAGTGCACTGTACATGGATTGGACACTGTGCATGGGTTGAACACTGTGTATGGGTTGGACACTGTGTATGGGTTGGACACTGTGTATGGGTTGGACACTGTGTATGGGTTGGACACTGTACATGGGTTGGACACTTTACATAGGTTGGACACTGTCTATGGGTTGGACACTGTCTATGGGTTGGACACTGCACATGGGTTGGACACTGCACATGGGTTGGACACTGTACATGGGTTGGACACTGTACATGGGTTGGACACTGTACATGGGTTGGACACTGTACATGGGTTGGACACTGTCTATGGGTTGGACACTGTGTATGTGTTGGACAGTGTCTATGGGTTGGACACTGTGTATGGGTTGGACACTGTGTATGTGTTGGACAGTGTCTATGGGTTGGACACTGTGTATGGTTGGACACTGTGTATGGGTTGGACACTGTGTATGTGTTGGACAGTGTCTATGGGTTAGACAGTGTCTTTGGGTTGGACACTGTATATGAGTTGGACACTGTCTATGGGTGTATGGGTTGGACGCTGTATGGGTTGGACACTGTGTATGGGTTGGTTAGAGTTTCTGACTGTCAACCAAGAGGACTGGGGTTTTCGTGCATCTGCTGCCGAAACTTGGGCCATTTTGTTCACCTCATTCTGCCTGTGTCTTTTGGTAGAGACATTAAAAGCCATAAGGTCCCTGAGATCTATGCCAATGTCAATACATTATCTCATACAGGGGGTAAATGTGTAACCTGTTGTAAACTCGCCGACTCTAATATTAATAAAGGATGGGCGCTGCATTAGTGGCTGCGTTAAAACATCCTACAACTGGCGGTGGTGCCAAGAACCACGCCCGAGCATTACATATGAAGCTCCAAAAAAAATGAGAGCATGTATGAGTGAAACTTGCACCTAATGATGACGATGTGATGAGCTACCTGCACGAGATGACAGTCCAACCATGGTGCGTCTGTTCTTCCAGTAAGAAATGTCATTCTTGAAGGCAAGGATGTCAAACAACATCTGTGAAACAAATGCACAAGCATGCACTGTCAACACTCACATAACGCGCACCTGTCAATTAAGCAAAGAATGATCTGTTCGACACACCTCGGGTCAAATACTGACAAATGAATTTTTATTAGTTTTGCACAAAGAAAATGTAAAAACGAGTGCTCAGCTTATGATTACATAGGTGATGGTAGAGGACCAATGAAGAGACCCAATGAAGAGACCCAATGAAAGTCACTGAACAATCATTATATATATATATAATTATTTTAGAACAATAATAA
This sequence comes from Lamellibrachia columna, assembly GCA_963662155.1. Classification (NCBI taxonomy): domain Eukaryota; kingdom Metazoa; phylum Annelida; class Polychaeta; order Sabellida; family Siboglinidae; genus Lamellibrachia; species Lamellibrachia columna. Next base: position 42,029,479 of record OY759267.1, read on the forward strand.
TGTTTACTTATGACGCTAGAAATAATGATAGCTAAACAGTATTTTGACACTAACTGTTTTTCTAGTGTTTGCGATTTCCTATAAATTAGTCAAAATAATGATCTTGTACCAAGGATGATCTTTTTCAAATTTAGGACCACACTTTTTAACAGGAATATAATATACGGAGTATCAAGGTAATATCCTGGGTGTTCAGATTTGATTCCAGTATAACTTTAATGTGAACTACCAAAATAGCTGAATATCTATGGAAAACCCTAATCAATGAGGAACTAGGCAGAAAAAGTGGCTCACACATGTTCTTTGTATGCACCAAAAATGTGGCTCACTGGTATTTTCACTGTGAAATGTATTTTGGTTACAGAATACTGCAAAAAGGAACTGAGAGCTTATGTCATCGCAAAGAACCCATGTGTTAAGTGCTGCCAACTATCTGCGATGATTGCACGGTTCATCATAAAAAGAATGTCTACACTTCGTTCACCAATGGATTTGGACAAGTGTTTTTGGACTAGGTCTAGGTATATCATACAGGCTTGGTAAAGTAGCTATTATAAATGTGTTATGTCTTGACCACAGAATTTGCATACATACTCACATGGAAAGCAGCAACCATGAACGTCATCATGAGCAGATACAAGTTTGTATCGGAAAATATTCCTTTCACTTCATCTGTGTCTTTCTCCGTGAAACCTGAAAACAGTGGGTTGTGTAAGATAAACAAGTGATTATCTAAATAATTCAACACACCATAGTTGTTCCCCAGAGCCAAACAACACACAATGGTTGGTCCCCAGCACCAAACAACACACCATAGTTGTTCCCCTGAGCCAAACAACACACAATAGTTGTTCCCCAGCGCCAAACAACACACCATAGTTGTTCCCCAGCACCAAACAACACACCATAGTTGTTCCCCTGAGCCAAACAACACATATTGGTTGTTCCCCAGCGCCAAACAACACACCATAGTTGTTCCCCTGAGCCAAACAACACATATTGGTTGTTCCCCAGCGCCAAACAACACACCATAGTTGTTCCCCTGAGCCAAAGAACACACCATAGTTGTTCCCTAGAGCAAAACACACAATAGTTGTTCCCCAGCGCCAAACAACACACAATAGTTTTTCCCAGAGCCAAACAACACACAATAGTTGTTCCCCAGCGCCAAACAACACACCATAGTTGTTCCCCTGAGCCAAACAACACACCATAGTTGTTCCCCTGAGCCAAACAACACACCATAGTTGTTCCCCAGCGCCAAACAACACACAATAGTTGTTCCGCAGCGCCAAACAACACACCATAGTTGTTCCCCTGAGCCAAACAACACACCATAGTTGTTCCCCTGAGCCAAACAACACACCATAGTTGTTCCCCTGAGCCAAACAACACACCATAGTTGTTCCCCTGAGCCAAACAACACACCATAGTTCTTCCCCTGAGCCAAACAACACACCATAGTTGTTCACCTGAGCCAAACAACACACCATAGTTGTTCCCCAGCGCCAAACAACACACAATAGTTGTTCCCCAGCGCCAAACAACACACCATAGTTGTTCCCCTGAGCCAAACAACACACCATAGTTGTTCCCCTGAGCCAAACAACACACAATAGTTGTTCCCCAGCGCCAAACAACACACCATAGTTGTTCCCCTGAGCCAAACAACACACCATAGTTGTTCCCCTGAGCCAAACAACACACAATAGTTGTTCCCCTGAGCCAAACAACACACAATAGTTGTTCCCCAGAGCCAAACAACACACAATAGTTGTTCCCCAGCGCCAAACAACACACAATAGTTGTTCCCCAGCGCCAAACAACACACCATAGTTGTTCCCCTGAGCCAAAGAACACACCATAGTTGTTCCCCAGAGCCAAACAACACACAATAGTTGTTCCCCAGCGCCAAACAACACACAATAGTTGTTCCCCTGAGCCAAACAACACACCATAGTTGTTCCCCTGAGCCAAACAACACACAATAGTTGTTCCCCAGCGCCAAACAACACACAATAGTTGTTCCCCAGCATCAAACAACACACAATAGTTGTTCCCCTGAGCCAAACAACACACCATAGTTGTTCCCCAGCACCAAACAACACACAATAGTTGTTCCCCAGCATCAAACAACACACCATAGTTGTTCCCCTGAGCCAAACAACACACCATAGTTGTTCCCCAGCACCAAACAACACACAATAGTTGTTCCCCAGCATCAAACAACACACCATAGTTGTTCCCCTGAGCCAAACTACACACCATAGTTGTTCCCCAGCACCAAACAACACACCATAGTTGTTCCCCAGCACCAAACAACACACAATAGTTGTTCCCCAGCATCAAACAACACACCATAGTTGTTCCCCTGAGCCAAACAACACACCATAGTTGTTCCCCAGCACCAAACAACACACCATAGTTGTTCCACAGAGCCAACCAACACACCATAGTTGTTCCCCAGAGCCAACCAACACACCATAATTCTTCCCCAGAGCCAACCAACACACCATAGTTATTCCCGCACACCCGTTTGCATGCATGAACACCACGAACGCCACAAACACACACACATGCACGCACGACTTCGAAATGCAGATGGTTTTAATACACCAGCAACTATTGTGGCAGATATGTAAATGAGAATGTATCACCAAATGAATGAATGAAGTCACAAAAATAAGCTGTATACCAAACTGCTGAAGCAGGACGAGAGACTGTTGCATCTGTGACCACAGTCGCAGCTTGCCGATGGAGATGGGGGAGTAGCGGATCGTGAGCGGCATCTCCCGGCAACTGTCATTGATGGGCTGAAACAACAGTACCAGTGGCTCCATCCAAGCTGTATTCTGTGCCACAGTCCCCCACCTGCTGTGCCACAGTCCCCCTCCTGCTGTGCCACAGTCCCCCACCTGCTGTGCCACAGTCCCCCTCCTGCTGTGCCACAGTCCCCCTCCTGCTGTGCCACAGTCCCCCTCCTGCTGTGCCACAGTCCCCCTCCTGCTGTGCCACAGTCCCCCTCCCGCTGTGCCACAGTTCCCCTCCTGCTGTGCCACAGTCCCCCTCCTGCTGTGACACAGTCCCCCTTCTGCTGTGCTACAGTCCCCCTCCTGCTGCGCAGACACAGCCAGGATGTGCAACATGATTGTGGGTATCCTAAGTTAAGGACTTAGGCTAAACTTAATGTGGTCATCTCAGCTATGAGAAAAACCCAGTTTTTTATGTTGATGGCCAAACTACATAATGACTAATACGAGAGCACATGTTCTGTGTGTGTGTGTATGCGTGCGTGTGCGTGTGTGTTTGTGCCTGTGCAGAGGTGGGTGTTTGTGTTATTATATATATGTGTGTATATACACACACATATATACATATATATATTATATATATATATATATATATATATATATATATATATATATATATATATATATATATATATACACACACACATATGATACACTGCATCAGCTACAGTAAGGGTGCAGCATTATTGGGCTAAATGAGACCAAGTATGTGCGTCTTACCAAGAGGTCACGGATACGATTGCTAAGTTCATCGACATAAAGAATAGGCAAGTATTCTCTCTGCTGGGTCAGTCTAAAACATAAAGATTTCTAAATTATGCACATTACCTATAACATAACACTATTCGTGTAAATATATGCATCTTATTAAAACATTCTACAATGAACACAAATAACAGAGACACTACGTGTCTTGAAAATATATTAAGCACATTTCACCAAATTAGATGGAAGCCATCTGGTATGGATCTAACATTTAGTATCAAGAACTGTTTCCAAAAAGTAGAACAGGAAAATGCTAGAACATAGAGCAACATGAACACAAAGACATTTTCATCATGCAAAATAGTTTGAACAGTAAGTCGCCACAAAATTCACACAGTTTTGACCAATGAGTTGACAGTTGCTGCATTCCAATTTGTAAAGCAGAGTTTCACTTACTCTTCAAGAAAGAACTGTTTTCCTGTTTAGCAGGTAATTTCTTTGCGACTGTTTAAAGTAGATAAACAGGGGGGAATTACTGGTGACAACTTCACCGACAAGCACTCGGACCAATCACCATGAGCTCAAAGGCATAATTTCCATCATATGATGCTAATGACGAATTTGAGGTAAATTAAAAAAAACAATCTTAACTGATAACATTCAGCTTATGAGCTCATTATGTTAGAGAAACTGATGTTGTTCACCTGAGAAAGTGTCCAAGGTCAGCAGGTATTGCGCGCTCATCAAAGGAAAACTCTTCAGACATGACATTGACTGTGAGGCGTGATCGCCAGTGTGTCACCGTCTTGCCACTAGGTGTCACCTTGGGCACATCCTTAAGAAACAGTACACTGAATTGTAAAGTATTTTATTGATTACAATTATTCTGTTCTGATTCTTGAATGTACAGTGTTGATAAAATTTCTACTGCACCATTAACACACATAGTTACTTATATTTTAAACATTTATTTCCACAGGCCTTTGCTTGTTAACACTGTTTAAGTACCTTCAGGTACAATCTACCATAAATAATAAAGGTTGTTTTGATCAGTCCTTAACACCATATGTTATATAACTGAGGATGTAAGAGTGTAGATGATGGTACGGGCCATTGGAAATCAGTTGACAAATGTGATGTGGTCACCATCGTGAAATAAAGCCTTTACTACCAACACAACTAGTGGTAAGAACTGGGTGTTTATCACTATCTGGGCATACTACTTTATAAGTACATTGCCTATGAGTCTATGACAGACAGAACTGGGTGTCTGCCACTGTCTAGACATAAGTACATTATTTTTTGCCTAAAAGGTAATGTGCAGCAGTTTTCATTGGTTAACTGATGCGCAGGTAATCATTAAAATTCCTAAATTCTCTGACTGTTTGTTTCTCAAAGTACATCTAAATTAATAATCCTATACTTCATGTTTTAATCTTTACAGCTGTAGTATATTTACCATCAGAAATTTTATAAAACGGGAATTTAAATCACCAATAAAGCAGTATCTATCAATGCTGTAAACCAACATATTTGAATTCAGCACCAAATAAGGTATTTTCGAAAATATTAAAAGGTGATGAAAGTTCACGATAGTAACACATTTATATGGATATTATTTTTAACCAACTGAAATATTATAAATACTAATAAATTCAGCAATATGATGTCCCATAAAACAGTCAATTGTTAAACCAATTAAAATCACAATACATTCCTATGACAGACTGACCTGTGATGCTTCGTCTCCAACGAGTTTGTAAGCTGCAGCCTGCTTTACGGTATAGGCTGTCTGCAGACTGTAGCCATACGACATGAAAGCACTAGACAATGGTAACTCTCCTCTTGGGTAGACAAATATGTGCACATGTAGCGACCCATTGTTCCTCGTCTTCCCTGGAATGCTCACATTCACTACCCTGCAACATTCAGTTTATAGTAGATCTAATAAGCACTAGGACAAGTTGAAGTACAGCTGTATGTGCTAAAAATGCTCACGTGCTTAGACATAGTATGTGGGTCGTGTGTGCATAAATATGAGCCAATCTGTCGAAACAGTTGCTGGGTTCATTGAGGACGATGAAGACAATACAGCAGTACAGACAATAGAACAGTTTTACATAACTGCAATTATTAAATGTTTCTGGATCTGATGAATATGATACTACAGCAAATCATAAAGATGTACTTATTGTACTAGCATGGATTAAGTTGGAATCTAAACTTTGTATAACTTGAGTTTTTTCTCGTTCTTTCTTTATAATTCTGTAGATGCCCTGAGTGAGCCGAGTATCAAGGAATAAACTCTACATGGAGGAATAAATTCTACATGGCTCTGCTGCATAATCTAGGAATATGTTTCATTTAAAACATTAGAAGTTCAATCCCTGCTTAATGTTTGTATAATGATTCAGCAGTGATTTAAGTTTTAATTTATGAAAACCTGGATTGCAATTGATTGAAAAATTTCTAAATTAAATTGTGTTCAATGTTAAATTAATCAGAACTAATTTCAGACTTCAATGCAGTGGCAGCAAAATCTTTGACAATGCCATCATATTATACATTGCATCTAAGCATAGTCAAATTAATGGTTTGGTAACTTACCGTTCAAACTCTTCATGAATAGAAAAATTCTGGTAGGTCAACACAGTTTTGAGATTTTTTGATGATGTAACCTTTGCTTTGAGAGAACTAAACACTTGCAGCTGAAAATAAAAAGTAAATAAATAACGGCACCCGTGATTTTTATAAATATTATTAAAAGGACAGGTGGCAAGTATGCATGTTCTGGTTTAATTAAATTAATGCTGGCATGTCATTAATTTTTTTCAAACATAAACGTATCAATAATTTTAATATAAAAATGTCAACATTAATAATCTAACAGTAGAAGTATTAATAATATGGATTCAATAATAATATTATAATATTGTTGGTATCAAAGAAACAAGCTTGTTTGTAAACCATTAGCATACAGTTCTCTCATTAAATAGTTTTGAAATGACAACACTATTTTTGTGCTTACTTCCAAACAAAAGAAATTGAATGATAACTTGCTAAGACATATGGCTGTTTTACTGATCGCTGCTACTTCCCTACCTCAAGCTCAGGATGTCTTGCGATGAATGGCTTTATGCAACGACCTTTAGGGGGACAGGGGGTGGGGTAAAAAAGTCCTGAGATTGTCCACAAGGAATGCGCCATGTATCCAATGAACAGGCCCGATAGGATCAGTGTGATGGATGGACGTCTCATTTTCTACTGCTGAAAAAAACTGTAATCAGTTGACATTAACATAATTAAATGTGTGACCAACCTGTAGATAACTAAAATTTCTGAGATTGTAGCTCCAGATAAATGTGTAGCAGGTGTCTAAAAAGTAAAGACCACACACAATAAAAGCACTACAGGTGGTAGCGTAGACCAAGTCACCATTGAATCTATGACAGACAGAACTGGGTGTATGCCCGTCTACTGTATAAGTACGTTACCTATGAGTCTGACACTGACAAACAGAACTGGGTGTCTGCCACTGTCTAGGCATACTACTTTATAAGTACAACAGACAGAACTAGGTGTCTGACACTGTGATAGATTCTGAAATTCATATTTAAGGTTTTTTAACGTTTGGCATTTTCTTTAAATGAGTCGTTATGATGTAAAATGCAATGAGGTTTATTAATTAAACCATACAAACAAACACGGTGGATGACAAAGAGAGAATTTCCACAGACTCCCATGTGCAATGAAACCTAAAAATATTTAACAAACTCCTTATCAAATTTTATTATTGATTTACAGTTACCAATGTGCAATCTTTTATCTCTCCAGTTGACATTTTGTCTCAAGACTGTAAAAATGCATTTGGTATAGAGTATGTAGCCTTTTTAGAGGTTATCATGACAAGTATATCGGTTGCGCAATTTTTGGTGTGCAAAGGAAATTATCAATATATAAATACATAGGCATATATTTAAATAAACTATATTATTATTATTAAACATAATTTGGTAAACTTTTTGGCCTGTATTTGAACTGTAGTACTATAAAGATGTCGCATACTCTTACACTAAATCGGCAAAAGCGTAAATTATGGGACAATTTTGAGAACACTACGAGTGTACGATCACAGCCTTACGATACGTTAATAACGGCTACGTTACTGCTGGATTAGTTTATATTGACCGGTTGACCCAATTATCGCTCACAATGTCGTGTAATCGTTAATGGCGACATGATACTTTCTGTTCAAATAAAACATTTCACAACGTGCATCAAACACTAAAATGCCTTAACATTATCAAACTGGAAAGTAATGCATGTTTCACTTATGTATACCTTATGTTTTATATATATGTGTAAATAATCGTTCAGGCAACAATATCTGTAGCGCCCTCTTTAAACCGTTGAGGAAGCAAATGACTAACCTCGAGTACACAGGCTCCGTGATGTGGCACCACCGTTTCATGCAGGCGATCGCCCCCAATAGGGGTCAGACCACAGTTGAGAATTGCATTGGTGGCCATGTTAACGTTTTGTCTGATTATAAGAAACCGTGACCATAAAAAATTCTGAAAATTGTCCAAAGCAACTGCCATCATCTCATTGATATACTGACCAAATTTTTATCAAAATCACGTACCTCCAGCTCTTTTAAATCGCCCCGACGTGCGATGCCTATCAATTTTGACAAAAATAGCCATGTATTCAAGCGCCCACGTGGCCCATAGCAAAAAATTCCCATAAATCCCTCCGCCAGTTAAACTCTTTAAAAATGCACTGTTTCACAGCCAATAGCTTCTAGAAACAAACCTGTGAATATTCCTGCTCAAAGGCACTCATATCACATAATGTTAATTTATTAAGTTCCCATTTTACAATTTCATACGCCCTACATGAAACATTAAACAGGAAGGTCAACTGTGGTCTTACCCCTGTATCGCTACGTATACGTGTTATCCCCGGTTGACGAGTCGCTCTTCGAATTACATGATTAATCGTATATTGGATGTCGTTGACTGATGGGGAAGCGTTACCATGCAGCTCACGACGGCGGCGACCACTTGACAACGGTACCCCAACCAATAAGTATATGAGGGAGCTGGTCAGACTCCACAACCCCTTCTTGGCTCGGAAAGGTTGGTACAGTAGCGCATCGACATCACACATTGACGCCCTTGCGTATCCTGGAATGTTGTAGTCTGAAGGAGCAGTTTCTTATCCTGAGAAAGCACTCGCCATGTAAATAAATTTATGCATTCCCAACAGACCAGCATATAAAAATTATTCAGCTGCACACATTTTCTTGACAACAAGTCTCTTTTCCTGGCTCTGGTGCCATACGTATAAATGTTACAGTCAATAGCTTGAACAGCCATACTAAGCACCAGCATGTATATGTGTCATCGCGGCGACAGTTATGACTGAATCATAGTCTGCAGTGCATGTAACAACATGCGAGTGTCTGCCTCGTGTTGTACCTTCTGCAGCTCATTCACCTCACCCAGTCTTTCCACTGTCAGCTTGAACAATTATCCCCACATGTCGCATATAGTACCTTGCCTTCCAACGTTTCATTAAGTTGAGGCCTCTTCCAGTCTTCCACCATGAACTGGGCCAGTTTGATTTTGCTTAAAGCGCAAAACAGCACACGCCTCCACTGCTTGATTATGTGGCCAGGCATGATGTTGGCAAACACCACGCAGTTATCTGACCCCTCTGCATCATTCAGCTGATTTGATCGATATAACTTTGTCTACCCTCAAATGTGGCATAACTCCATTCGCTTTCCCAACAAGCGCAAACACATGTTCATACAGTGCTGCAAAGATGTAGTTTTTACCGTGCATCTTCTGAATGTCATCAATTATGCAAGCGGCTGGTGGTGAGACACACTTAGCAGGTCTCTCCCTCGCCCGCTCCCCTGATTCAGTGAATCGTCCTCTTATTCTTGGTGGGGACCATGCATGCGCTTGAGCGCTGTGCGCATCATAGCAGCCACGCGAGCCACTTACCACATAAAACACTGACACTTTAAATCAGTACTTGTGTGTAGAAGTGGCATAGAAAGATTCAACCTGTTCGCTTTGTAACGCCACAACGCTGAAGTATTGTGAAGGAATAATTATGACTGCAAGACAGCTCCTTCAAACCCCTATTTCACATTCATAAATAGCAATAATTGGAATTGAATATTTATTCGTGCTTGTATTTGTATGATTTTGTTGGGATTACTGTTTCGAGTGCGGGTGAATGGGATTATAAGGTGTTGTGGCATAGTACTGTTTAGGAGTTATGTTTTGTAGAAGTGAGTAAATTGGTGTTGTGCTGTATTGTTGTTATAAAGCCTCGTATGCAATTTCTGAAATGGAGTTTTATTGATGTCAGTAGATAGCCCTTAGTATCATAGAGATGGTGAATGGCCCTATTTGTAATTAGTTACACACGTGATACACGCGTGACACGTACTGTGCTTAGTTCGTTGCTTGTTCATTTGTTTTTTGCTTTCATATACTTACTTGGTATATGTAATTAAGATGAATTGACATCGTTTTCAGTGTCGAGCCTCGGTGAAGTCATGTGTCCGCCGGGGTCGTGCCGCGACCAGAATGTTCGATTCGTCTTCAACACTACGCAGAACAGAGTCGTGTTATGTCTTGTTGGGAGACAGACACTTTGTCGACCATTGAACTGTGTGGCCACCGATTTCCGAGACAGTTATCGACCTTACTGCATTGTCAAGGCGATGACTTGTGGAAGTCGCCAAGTTCTACGATCGGAGAAATGACGAGAACTTCTTTTCAGTTCAGAGTTTACCACATATTATACAAGTTCTTTACCAGTTCCATATCCGTATTTCAGGAGGCCAAAACGGAATATTTAGGGCAGTTAATTGTAACTCCAGAAATGATAGCTTAGAAAATAAAGGCAATGAAGGACAATAAATCACCTGGAGTGGATGAAATTCTTCAAAAACCACTAATGGAAACAGTAGAACAAATTAATATACTACATGCAAGAGTGTTCAACTTTAAAAATGGTTCGAGAGATAAGCCAGAGAATTACAGACCAGTGAGTTTAACAGCACTGATTTGTAGATTATTAGAAAGGTTAATTAAAGACCATGTGATGGACTTCCTTGTTAGGCATAAAGTATTAAACCCATCTCAACATGGATTCCTAAAAGCGACGTTATTCTTAACAAATATGTTTTTTGGAAGAAATCACTAAGTGGATGGACGAGGGATTACCAGTACATGTTTTATAATTTGATTTTCAGAAAGCTTTTGACAAAGTGTCACATCAAAGAGTAGTACTTAAATTAAAAGCCCATGGTATTGGGGATGGCATAATCGATTGGATTTAACAGGATTTAACAAGATTTGCCATCCAAGCCAAAGGCCCAGATGGCAAGTGGACAAGGAAGCCATTGGCTTATTGAGAGTCCAACAATGTTCATCTACCTATAACCCGCCCTCCTGAGATATGTGTCAACCTTGTTTTAAAACATATTCACGCTGCTAGCAGTTACACAATCTGTAGACAATTTGTTCCATTCATTTTTGTCCTCTGTGAGAACGAGTGCTTCCTGATGTCCAATCTACATTGATCCTTTACTAATTTTATCTCATGTCCTCTAGTTCTGCTATCCTTCTTGAGTGAGAAAAACACATTTCTATCAATATTTTCATACCCATTCAATATCTTAAAACTTCAATCTGATCTCCTCTTAACCTCCTTGTCTCTAGTTTTGTAAAACAACATTCTTTCAGACGTTCTTCATAACTAAGGTCTCTCAGTTCTGGAATCATTTTAGTTGCTCTCTTTGTATGCGTTCAAGCGTATCTATATCCTTCTTACGATATGGTCTCCATGCTTGTATACAGTATTCTAAATGAGGTCTAACTATTGCTTTATAAAGAGGTATAATTAACTTTTTTTCCCTTGTATGTTATGTTTCTTCTAATCAATCCAAGAATTTGATTACCCTTTGAAGCTGCAATACCACACTGCTCTGAAACTTTCATATCATCGCTTATTGTAACTCCTAAGTCCTTTTCTTTTACAGTAGTACCCAGAACAGTATCTCCCATTTTATAGTTTACATCCAAGTTCCCATGTCCTGTATGTAGGCATTTACATTTCCCAAAATTGAACAACATCTGCCATTTCTCAGACCATTTCACTAATCTGTCTAGATCGTTTTGTAAATGTTGTTTATCACCATCAGTATTAACCTTTCTAAACAGTTTTGTGTCATCCGCAAATTTCAATACGTTACTTGTTATACTGTCGTCCAAGTCATTGATATATATTAAGAATAATATAGGTCCTAATACTGATCCTTGAGGTACCCCACTCAAAACCGATTTCCAATTTGAAACTTTTCCATCTACTACAACTCGTTGTCTTTTGTCAGTCAGCCATTGTTCTATCCAGTCAGTTATGCTATCACCGATACCATCGGCTTTTAATTTAAGTAGTAATCTTAGAACATGGCTGTCTGAAGGAAGGTAGCGTGTTGTGGTAGATTTGGAGGTTTCACAATGGAAATCTGTTTTGAGTGGGTACCACAAGGATCGGTATTAGGACCTTTATTATTATCAATATACATCAATAACTTGGATGATATTATAACAAGCAATGTACTGAAATTTGCGGACGACACACAAGTGTTTAACAGGGTTAACAATCATGGTGATAAACAACATTTACAAAACGATCTAGACAATTTAATTAAATAGTCTGTGAAATGGCAGATGTTGTTCAATTTTGGGAAAAGTAAATGCTTTCATAAAGGTCACGGGAATTGGATGTAAACTATGAAATGGGAGATAATGTTCTAAGTACCATACCAAAAGGAAAGATTTAGGAGTTATTGCAGCTTCAAATGGTAATGAAATTCTTTTATTGATTAGGAGAAATATAACATATAAAAAAAGCTAATTATACCTCAATATAAAGCAATAGTTAGGCCTTATTTAGAGTACTGTATAATGTCTTGGAGACCATATCGTAAGAAGATGTATGTGCGCTTGAAAGAATACAGAAGAGAGCAACTAAACTTATTCCAGAACTGAGAGACGTTAGTTATGAAGAACGACTGAAAGAATGTAGTTTAACAACCCTAGAGAAAAGGAGGTTAAGAGGAGATCATATTGAAGTTTTAAGATATTGAATGGGTATGAAAATATTGATAGAAATATGTTTTTCTCACTCAAGAAAGATAGCAGAACTAGAGGATATGAGGTAAAATTAGTAAAGGATCAGTGTAGATTGGATATCAGGATTTCGCATTGACACGCACAATGTTTACCATTTTGGATATCCACTAGTTAGAGCCTTACCAGATCTAACGACTAAAGTCAATTCTTTCAATGATTTAAAAAAATACATATTTAAAAGATTAAATAGACCATGGATGTTCGCACACTACATATTTGGACATAAATGAACTGGATTTGTGATAGGCTAAATCAGTTGAGGATGGAGTTTTACAGTTTTTTTTGTGAATTGTAAACAAATCAAATAATCCCCCCAAAACTAGATACGATTGAGTGAATCAAGGATATACTTCGATTATCACTAACATTTTTTTCTTTAGCATTTTTTTGTAAATGGTCCCAATTTCGTTTTCAACGGGGACGGTGAGTGGGGGCAATCCTATTAACAAACATTTAAGTAGTGGAACTTTTTTTATAATAAAATATTTACAAATCCCAAGTCCGTATATAGAACATGATTATCGTGGCTTCAATTGGCGCAAGAGGATGAAACGTGACATTTCCTCATATTTTGTTTGTAAATACAATGGAGGAAAACTGGGGGATTAAACGCAGTCATCCATGCTTTCCAGGTCAGCAAGACTATTTGAATATTGGTCCTTTAAAAATACAAAGTTTGATTAATGGTAGGGTAAAATCATATTACACAGTATAAACAATATCTATTCTCACATTTTGACTGCTTAAGTATGTCTCAGTGAAGCACATTTAAACAGATATAATATTAACATTATCTGTTTATGAATATCGAACATGAAATTCCTCCAAAACTTTCGAATTAAATAAATAACGGTCAAATTATTAAACAAAATGGTGGTTCACCAAAGCACACTTGAGGTATTAAAATTGATATAATTTATACATTATAACATGATTTTACAATAATACTTTATAACGATCAGACTTTGTAACTTTGACTTTGTCAGATCTTTTGGACACACAATATTACATATATGTGTAAATTTTGCTGATCTCTGTTTGACTTTTCTAAATACATTTGTAACACCTTGATCAAACGGCTATTTATATCATTCTACAAGTTGTTTGTATAATTGTAGAGTAACTTACTTACATAATCCTCGTGCCCAGGTGTGACACATAAGGCTCGCACAAGTTCTCTTCACTTCCCTCTGTCTTGGGCTCTCCTTGCCGCTGTGTCCCATGTCAGCCCAGCAGCCTTCAGTTCCCTCTGTCTTAGGCTCTCCTTGCCGCTGTGTCCCATGTCAGCCCAGCAGCCTTCAGTTCCCTCTGTCTTGGGCTCTCCTTGCCGCTGTGTCCCATGTTAACCCAGCAGCCTTCAGTTCTCTCTGTCTTGGGCTCTCCTTGCTGCTGTGTCCCATGTCAGGCCAGCAGCCTTCAGTTCTCTCTGTCTTCGGCTCTCCTTGCCGCTGTGTCCCATGTCAGCACAGCAGCCTTCAGTTCTCTCTGTCTTGGGCTCTCCTTGCTGCTGTGTCCCATGTCAGCCCATCAGCCTTCAGTTCTCTCTGTCTTGGGCTCTCCTTGCTGCTGTGTCCCATGTCAGCCCAGCAGCCTTCAGTTCTCTCTGTCTTGGGCTCTCCTTGCTGCTGTGTCCCATGTCAGCCCAGCAGCCTTCAGTTCTCTCTGTCTTGGGCTCTCCTCGCCGCTGTGTCCCATGTCAACCCAGCAGCCTTCAGTTCTCTCTGTCTTTGGCTCTCCTTGCCGCTGTGTCCCATGTCAGCCCAGCAGCCTTCAGTTCCCTCTGTCTTGGGCTCTCCTTGCCGCTGTGTCCCATGTCAACCCAGCAGCCTTCAGTTCTCTCTGTCTTTGGCTCTCCTTGCCGCTGTGTCCGATGTTAGCCCAGCAGCCTTCAGTTCCCTCTGTCTTGGGCTCCTCTTACCGCTGTGTCCCATGTCAGCCCAGCAGCCTTCAGTTCCCTCTGTCTTGGGCTCTCCTTGCCACTGTGTCCGATGTTAGCCCAGCAGCCTTCAGTTCCCTCTGTCTTGGGCTCTCCTTGCCACTGTGTCCGATGTTAGCCCAGCAGCCTTCAGTTCCCTCTGTCTTGGGCTCTCCTTGCCACTGTGTCCGATGTTAGCCCAGCAGCCTTCAGTTCCCTCTGTCTTGGGCTCTCCTTGCCACTGTGTCCGATGTTAGCCCAGCAGCCTTCAGTTCCCTCTGTCTTGGGCTCCCCTTACCGCTGTGTCCCATGTCAGCCCAGCAGCCTTCAGTTCTCTCTGTCTTGGGCTCTCCTTGCCGCTGTGTCCGATGTTAGCCCAGCAGCCTTCAGTTCCCTCTGTCTTGGGCTCCCCTTACCGCTGTGTCCCATGTCAACCCAGCAGCCTTCAGTTCTCTCTGTCTTGGGCTCTCCTTGTCGCTGTGTCCCATGTCAGGCCAGCAGCCTTCAGTTCTCTCTGTCTTGGGCTCTCCTTGTCGCTGTGTCCCATGTCAACCCAGCAGCCTTCAGTTCTCTCTGTCTTGGGCTCTCCTTGTCGCTGTGTCCCATGTCAACCCAGCAGCCTTCAGTTCCCTCTGTCTTGGGCTCTCCTTGCCGCTGTGTCCCATGTCAGGCCAGCAGCCTTCAGTTCCCTCTGTCTTGGGCTCTCCTTGCCGCTGTGTCCCATGTCAGGCCAGCAGCCTTCAGTTCCCTCTGTCTTGGGCTCTCCTTGCCGCTGTGTCCAATGTCAGCCCAGCAGCCTTCAGTTCCCTCTGTCTTAGGCTCTCCTTGCCACTGTGTCCCATGTCAGCCCAGCAGCCTTCAGTTCCCTCTGTCTTGGGCTCTCCTTGCCGCTGTGTCCCATGTCAGCCCAGCAGCCTTCAGTTCTCTCTGTCTTAGGCTCTCCTTGCCGCTGTGTCCCATGTCAGCCCAGCAGCCTTCAGTTCCCTCTGTCTTAGGCTCTCCTTGCCGCTGTGTCCCATGTCAACCCAGCAGCCTTAAGTTCGTCCGTTATTCATCTCGGTGTTGTTTTTTATCTTCCCCTTTCCTCTTCCCTGCTGGGGTGCAAGTCAAGGCTGTTTTCGCAGGCATGTGATTGGTCGCTCTGGAGACATGGCCGAGTCATTTCCACCTTCTCCTTTTCAGGATGATACAAATGTTGTCATGTTTTGTTGTTTGTGGAAGTCTGGTGTTGGCGATGACCTCAGGTCAATACACTTGAGAATGGTGTAATTTTAAATTGGCTGCCCTGACATTCAAATCTTATCTCTTTACACAGATGGTCGCTGTGTTGACCACAACAAAACCTGATATGGCATTGGTGCTGCTGGCGCCACCTAGTGACAACGAGAAGCAGAAGATCGTCCAGGATGACATACGTATTCCACAGGTAAATTGAGACCATGTTCATGAACCTGGTAGCGTGGAGGCAAATGGGTCATTTTGTGCCCGTTGAACTGTCTTTTCAGATGAACAGAAATATCTTTCGTTGGTTTGCAAAATGTCCAGTTTCAACTCCAAGCAAAAACAACTGAATGTGATGATGTGCCTCGTACATATGAATCACATTTAATATTACAAAAACATCATGTTACATAACATAAACTATTTATATTGTAACACCTCGACTGTTCAGATATCGTAAATGAGAATTTTTTTTCTTCTCCATTGTTTACATCTTTTTTATAGTTTGACCATTATCTGTTAATATATATTGACCTTGCAGTTCAGCACGCAATGTAAACATGATATTTGGGGTGAAGTATTAATACTGAACAGACAATGGACAAGTTAGGTTAAAGTTCCCTCTTCAATTAGATTTTTTTGCTGGTCTCATTTCAAATTAATTTGGTGAAAAATAAAAACCTACCTAGTATCCACTACAACATGCTAGCTCGTTTGTACAACTTGTGTATGTAGTTTTTTGTGAAATCATCAGAATAACTATTAAATTATTTAATGTTTAGTCAAATATTAAGTAAATTGAATTGTTGAAGACTCACAAATTTCAGCTTTGGAGAAAGTTTGTAACTTTGTCCTGTGATCAGCGAGAGGATGGAAGTCACACCTATGATCGGCATTGACTCGTACAGTGTTTATCATTTTGGATATCAATTATTTTGAGTCTTACCAAATCTAACACCTAAAGTCAATTATTTTGACTCTATTATAATTATTTTATTAAATCATTAAATCGACTGCTGAGGTTACGTAATCTATTTACACGCTACATATTTGGACACCAACAAACCTGATTTGTGATAGGCTAACTCAATTGAGGATAGAGTTTTAACCAATTGTACTATGTTAACACATATTTGGGCTGTAATTTGTGTCACTTTGATTAATTAGCAATAGTTAGCAATAAATATCGATAACTCGTCTGTACCACGAAAACTGCCTAATCTTAAAATTTCTGTAGATATTTTATGCAACCAATGGAATGTATGAATGAAGAATTACTGAACCTAGTGTTTGTTATTGGAATGCAACTTATCAAGTTCTTTCATTGATTTGTAGAACTTCAGCCATCAAATCACCGCCACGGAGGTCAGAGCACACATGTGTAGCGCCGTCGCCAATGACAACCATAGGCCACCGAAAGGAAAATATGCCAATAACTCAAACATCGAGGTTGTCACCTTCAGTGGCAAGATTCGTTACAATTGATGTGTGCATTGCATGCTGGGAAGTCTGTTCTGGGATTAAACTCATAGCACGACACCATCTTGTTTTGTGATAACATGTTTTTAGCCAAGAATCTTGGGGGCTGGCTGTATTTTTGGGGAAAGTGGACCTGGACATTGAACCTAACTTTGATTTCGGGACCAACATGGACCAGAAGACCTGAGATGTTTAAAGAACTGCTTTGTTGCGCTTAGAGTGGAGGCAGTTGGAGCACTAGACTGCAACATACTCATGCAGTTGGAACACACGCATGCACGCATACACACAATTTTATTTTATCATTGAATAAACTTTTAAATTATGTTCGACTTGGCCCAGAGCATTTAGGATATGAGCATCTTCCGTGGACCTGGGATATGAACATCTTCCACAAACCTGGGATATGAGCATCCTCCGTGGACCTGGAATAAGAGCATTTTCGCGGTTCTGGAATATGAGCATAATATTGCCGGCCAATTCGCATGTGCAACCATCCCCATGGGGCCCCGGGGGTGGGGGTCACATAATATTGTTTGCTGATCCACACGTGCAACCATCCCCATGGGGCCCCGGGGGCGGGGGTCACAATTTGTATAGTCTGCATCGGAAGTTGCCACCGTGGAATAATTTTGTTTTTTATGTGATCGTAAAGATAATAATTATGCCTACACATCTGTCGTTGGATGTATACAGTACTTTGGGACGCATCCATTGAGTATTCAATGTACGGAGGTACCTAATTTTAAATAAGAAAATAGTCATATCTGGTCACATTAAAGGAATGTCGGACTTTTTTGATCGGAGGGAAACGGTAAAAACCCTCTTATTTGTCATATGGATAGATACACATGCTCAAATGAAAATGTTAAAGTGTCATTGATTTCCAATGAGGAACAATGTTTGCATAAGTTTGAGAGTAATATACATTAAATGGTAATATAAAATAAAAAACATTACTGTTTGTTCATAGCATTGATCATAACATAATATATTGTGATAAAACATTATACTGTGATCAAAGATAGTCAGTCGTTTGTTTGCACAGATAAATCATATGCATACATGACTTGCCAATTAAATTAACCGATATTGTCCATCATGATCACGTGTCCAATGGTACTGAGATATTGTCCATCATGATCATGTGTCCAATGGTACTGAGATATTGTCCATCATGATCATGTGTCCAATGGTGCTGAGATATCGTCCATCATGATCATGTGTCCAATGGTGCTGATATATTGTCCATCATGATCACGTGTCCAATGGTACTGAGATATAGTCCATCATGATCACGTGTCCAATGGTACTGAGATATTGTCCATCATGATCATGTGTCCAATGGTACTGAGATACGACTCAATTCCCAGGTCTCCGGCGGAGGCCATCAAAGACTCATTTCTACTGGACACTGTTTTGGGCTTCCAGCTCTTTCCTTTTGCCCCGAAGGTTCCACATGAGTGCCTGTCTTGCGATATGTTAAGTTGGCTCTGAGAGTGCGGCCTATCCAGTTCTACTTCTTCTTCTAATTTGGTGTTCGATTGGTTCCTGATTGGTTCTTACCATAATGCTTCATTGCTAATTGTTTCTGGCCATCTACATCTATGACCTGCCCAAAACTGCCTCAATGAAGTACGGATGTGCGGCCAAACGTCAAACAAAAACTGTAAATAACAACCGGGACCAACCTCCGTGCATGAGTTAAAATTTATACTAATTATCATATGGTGGCGCCACTGTAGGGAGTGTGAACCAGAACTCGGTCAACGCGCGCGGGGTATTCGGAAATGTCTTCATCTATGCAATATTCTGTCTGGGGTTTGTACTTGGATGCCATTATTTGAACATATAGTTTAGTATGTAATGTGCCAGTTTTTGTAGGGTAACATATTGAGTATACCGATAAAGATATAAATTGAAGGTACGACAGAAGCATTGGTGTAAAAGTACAACTTTATTAAAGGATAATCAAGCGGAACTGTATTAAATGAGCGGGCAATGACGAAGCAGAATCACCGGGTAACGTTCCCGTGATGCATTGTTCAAGTACGTCAACGTAATAATCACCATGGCAACATAATAATTGTCCATTGATTTTATAATCAAACGTTAATCATCGACAGCGTCAGAGAGAATATTCCCTCGCATTGACGCCAAAGTTCCCAGCGACATTCAATGTCCAAACTGAGGCTTTCTCGGCGAACGTAGAATGTTCAACGGCTCAACGCCAAGTTTCGCGGCGTCTTCTTCACCTCGATCGACGTCAATCGGGTTTCGTATGGAGTCCGAGAGCGTTCGGCCAGGTCCACGACAGATGTTTCCTGCGAGCGCTGCGATCAGCGTCGACGTCGGACGTTTTGTGACGTTCGCCAGTTCGTCGGAGACCGTTTATCTGCGGCCACGACAGACGATCTTCGCCTCGGTCGGCGTCGATCGCGTAACGTTCACCGTCCGAGTGCGTCCACCGATGGCCGCGGTAGATGTATAATTGAAGAATAGCGCTTCGACGTCGATGACGTCGACGAAGGATGTTTCCTGTGACGTTCGCCCGTGTCGGTTTTAATGTTGCTGGTGACATTTGCCTATCAACAGATATCGCTCGCTCGCTCGCTCGCGCTTGGAATCCTCCCAAACACGAACTAGACATTGAGCAAAGTTAATATTACCAAACGTAAAATAATATATAATAATAAGCAATAATAAATAAAACTAAAGTCAGCAACATGTCGTCACGTCCACAGCAGTCGTCGTCTGGTCCCCCGGGGCAATCCTCGTCACAAAGCTAAAAAGGATAAAGAAATAAAAGTGAACTTTATTACCAACACATCATGTTGTCTGCAGCCTCAACAGTGATTGGTCAAACCGGAAGCACGCGTGAGGCACCTGGAATAAAAAATCACCGATGATTAGCCGATTACCTTTTAAATAACTTTACTGGTTACCGGGGCTACATCTTAATAACACTAATGTCATCATCTTGAACACACGCAGTACTGCATATAGGCCTTTGCTTACAAACTTCGGATGGTTATCTTATGCTTACGACGGAGTAGTGGGCGTCCCTCCCGACGGGTAGTCAACTGTAGGACAACTACAACCGTGCAGTCCCTTCACGCGTCACTTCCGGTAGCCGTGTGATCGTCTGTTGCGTCTGAAGACGACGTCATGATGTTTCCGCCCAGACTCAGTGCCTAGTCGCGAATGAGGTGTTCCCCCGACCACAGGAACTATTGCACCGGTTGTGCTGTGAGCCCGAAGAAAGATACAGCTTCAGTTTGTCTTCACTTCACGTAGAGTTCGACATCATCGCGCGGGTTGTGGCGTCCAATCCACGACTTGAAATTATCCCCGAGATTGTCCACCCTTCGTTGTGACGTAGGCCAACAACTAATCAACAACAAAAACAATAATAAGATGTATTCTCTAACATTATTCAACGGTGTAGCCTGTAGGAGATATATCACGGTTTATAAGTATACCATGTTGTGATATATTAATGTAAACACAATACCAGTAATAATAAAACTTCCATAGCCTAGCATGGCGCCTAAATCCTCACGGACCCGTGCTCAAATGTATAACAAACCAACATCATTAAGACTAATACTACTACTATAGTTACCGGTGCAGTTTTCTAGCCGCTCCAGTTTTCGACCCATTGAAATCTCGCTTGATATCGCGTTAGAGACGTCACAGCGCCTGTTTATATAATATAACATGGAATACGTTTATGATATACATACCTTGATAAAAAACGACTTTGTATGCTTACCAGACATTATTATTGAGCGTCTGCTGACGGGTGTCTCGTTCTTGGCCACGTGCCAATAATAGCCTTTTTTGTGGTAGATGTATGGCAAGCCAGTCTTGTCATAAAATAAGAATAATTAAAACGAAGTGTCTATTCGCCCAACCATCGTGCGAATAAGGCGTACGATCAATCTTATCCGCCCAACCGTTGTGCGGACAACACCGCGTCATTTATTATTCGCCCAACCACTAACGTCCAATCAGGTGCTTGCACTTTCACATCTGGTGTTTTAAGCGCGCAAATATGGACGAGAGCGTCTTAGCCGAACTGCAGAACGGCTGAATATGATTGTTATGCTGATTTTGAGGTTGCAGTTACGGAGTATTCTAAAAAGAAATGTTTGTTATTTGTTCGTAGTAATGATAGGACAGTTGAAAATGCGAATTGTGTCATCTGCTAAAGTGGTATTTTTCAGCCAGAACGGCAGATTTCCAGGCAACAGTTCAGTGAGCTTGTATAAGTAACTGGTGGGCGCAGAAGGTTCGCAGCAGGATCGAGTTTGCTCAGGATATCTACGTGCAGCTTTTGCTGGTTACCGCCAGGTGTGCATTATCAATTTCCGAACAAGGAACAACCACCAGTAACAAACCAGCCCACTTACCTAAGTAAGAAACAGTGCCTACGTAGTCCTATCGACACTTGAAAGGAAGACGCTTTTTTATTCTGGGTCTTCCTCTTCTCCTTCAACCCTCCACTAGAATATGTATAATAAACTTATTATTGGACATGTTTCGGCTGATGCAGTCTGTTTAGAAAATGTACTTGATAGACTCAATGGAAAACTGGAGGAACAAAAGGCTATAATAGTGTGTCACCCAAATGAACGTATCTGATTGCAATATATGTATATATATATATATATATATATACATATATATATATATATATATATATATATATATATATATATATATATATATATATATATATATATATATATATATATATATATATATATATATATATATATATATATATATATATATATATATATATATATATATATATATATATAAATGATCCGTCTACTCCACCAGTTCATCAAAGCAGGACGGACAGGAGACTGGAGTCTTCGTCTACAGTCACTCCAGGAAATGTTACCATATTTTGCTGCTGTGATGACTACTTGGGGGCCATTTTTAAAATTGTTATATGCAAATTGCATATAAAATTTTTCAAAATGGCCCCCAAGTTCGTCTAGGTCAAACCACATATTGACTGGTCTAGGAGGAGGGTCTAGGCTACTGTGTCTAGCGTACGCAAAGTATGCACGTCGACCGCGAATGACAATGCCGGAGAACCATGCCGTCTTTGTTAACGGTGCTTAATAAATTAGATTTTTTTACTAGTCTCATTTCAAATCAATTTTGCGAAAAACGAAACAAATTAGCTCGTTTGTGCAACTTTTGCATGTGTTCTTAGCATCCCGTTTAGGAAGACATTTAGAAACCATAACACACATACAATCTGCATTTCATAGATAAATTTACATAGTCTAGCAGTAGCAGGATATTAAAAACCGAACGAACGTTATATAAACATAGTCATATGCATATGGCGCACGCACGCATGCACGAACGCACACAAGTTTTCGACAAGAAACATATGTGAAACTTGTTCTATTAATGTGAATGACAGGGAGATCGAAAGACAATTAATGGTTACACAAAAATGTGTTTTAATTTCTTACAGCGATGTTTAGAATTTACAAGCTCATTGTTGAATTAAGTTTCATGAGCGTATTTGTTATTAGTTATCAGGAAAACCCAACGTTAATTAATTGCTGTATTCATAAACATTTTGAATTAGATGTATGTATTATTTATGTATAAAAATTATTTTAAAAGACCCAAACCTGTGTTTGAGTTTTGCTCTATATGATGTTGACGACTTACATTATCTCAACAACAACATACAACGTTTTTATCTCCCAGGTCTTTCAAGAGAGGTTGCCGGACCATTCTAAAAGCATCGGTCAACAGGAAGAAAGACAAGTTTGTTGTCTTTGAATTTGAGGAAGAGCACCGTGGGCATGAAGTCAGCAGGGACATGTACTTACATTACCCCGAAGTAGACATAAATGTTCCATGTCATAACATGACTTTCTCATCTGAAAGCGTTAATATATTCTCCTTCCTGACAGTATCTCCATTCTCTCTCTCTGAAAGCGTTAATATATTCTCCTTCCTGACAGTATATCCATTACGTGTAAGCGCATTTCATTCAGAAAAAATGTCCCTCGATAATTGTGCGTGCAAGACTGTTTCTTTTCTCTCTCTCCCCTATCGCTCTCTCGCCTCTCCTCTCTCTATCTCTCTCCTCTCGCTCTCCCTCTCCTCTCTCTTCTCTCCCCCCTCTCTCTCTCTCCTCTCTCTCCTCTTTCTCTCTCATCTCTCTCTCTTCTCTCTTTCTCTCTCTCTCTCTCTCTCTCTCTCTCTCTTTATTTCTCTCACTCCTTATCTCTATCTCTTTCTCCCCCTCTCCTCTATCTCTCTTTTTTTTCTCTCTCTCCTCTCTCTCTCTCTCTCTCTCTCTCTCTCACTTTCTCTCTCCCTCTCTTTATTTCTCCTCGCTCTCTTTTTCTCTCCCCCCCCCCCCCTCTCTCTCCTCTCGCCCGAAAGGGCGCCCCAAGAGGGGAAAAAGAATAGTGTTCGGGACCCCAAAAAGAAAATGAAATTAATGCTGCACTCAAAACAGGAAAGACTGAGGGTAGCAAACATTAGCCTGACAAAATATGATCTGAACACCCTTCTGCAAAAGGAATGGATAAATGACCAGGTATGTTTGACAAAGTGTCATGTGTGTTACACTGCGTATATGCTGGATCATGAAGCTTATATCAACAAAGCGGTTGGGCAGCTTAACTGTAAACAGTATTGCGCATAAGTTTGTTTAACTATATATTTCGTTGGATATACAATTATCTAATAAAAAAAAAAATATATAAAACAGTTGAATAGCTTGAGAGCATTTACAATACATCTATATATATTAAGGTTGCAATGAGGAGGTGTGTAATACAACATGACTGTTAAGAGGACCATACGTTTTTGGTAATTCCAATTTGTTAGTATATTTTGAAGACTGTTGTTGACCACTTTTTAAGCCGGTTTTTACAAGTTAAAATGTCGCTGATGTCTTAAAACTTGTGTCTACTTTTCAACAACATTTAACAAGATTGCCATCCAAGGCAAATAACCAGATAGCAAGAGGACAAGGAAGCCTTTGGCTTATCGAGAGTCCACCATTTTTAATCTGTATAATCCGACTTCCTGATATGTGTCAACCTTTCTTAAACATATTCACGCTGCTAGCAGTTACACAATCTGTAGATAATTTTTTCCATTCATTGATTGTCCTCTGTGAGAAGGAGTGCTTCCTGATATTCAATCTACACTGATCCTTTACACATGTTACCTCATGTCCTCTAGTTCTATTGTCTTTCTTGCATACAGTACTTTAAATGAGGCCTAACTATTGTTTTATACATAGGTATAATTAGCTTTTTATCTTTATATGTTATATATCTCCTAATCAACCCAATAATTTGATTACCATTTGAAGCAGCAATGCCACACTGCTCTGAAGCTTTCAAATCAGCACGTATTGTAATTCCTAAGTCCTTTTCTTTTACAGTAGTACCCAGAACAGTATATCCCATTTTATAGTTTACATCCAAGTTCCCATGTCCTGTATGTAGGCATTTACATTTCACAAAATTGGACAGCATCTGCCATTTCTCAGACCATTTCTCTAATCTGTCTAGATCGTTTTGTAAATGTTGTTTATCACCATCATTGTTAACCCTTTTGTGTGATCCGCAAATTTCAGTACGTTGCTTGTTATATTATTATCCAAGTCATTGATATATATTAAGAATAATAAAGGTTCTAATACTGATCCTTATGGTATTCCACTCAAAACTGATTTCCAGTTGGAAACCTCCCCATCTACTACAAAAAAATCATTTATGTTATCTGTAGACCTGTATGTCTTGCCAAATACCTTTGCATCTTGATGCCCACTTGCTGTGACAATCACTGGTGTCTCTTGGCAGGCAATGTTGCAGTACAGTACTCAACTCACTTGAGGACGGGAAAAGAAGACGCAAGTACACCACCCTCTGGCAGTAAGTGTCCTCTTAACCGAAACACATTCTCCATCACCCGTATGTATATATAAATATATATATATATATATATATTAATAAAAATATATATGTATATGTTATATATATATAAACATATACATATATTTGTTTATATATAACATGATTATATGTGTAGAAATCTACATGTATAAATATATATATATATATATATATATATATATATATATATATATATATATATATATATATATATATATATATATATATATATATATATATATATATATATATATATATATATATATATATATTCGTGTCATTTGTCAAGTGATATGTTTTATACATGGGTGTGCAGGCCCTGGCCCTCTTTAACACTGTGCACATTGTAACTTTAATTGTTCGGCATTAGTATAGATAGTTTCAGAAGTCCTTAGGTCGTAATGTTTAACGAAAAGCCCGAAGCAGCTACATGACTGATAAATGTGAACTGATTTCTTTCTCAGGATATACATAGATGTGTGATGTGAAGCACTGGGCCTGCCAGGGAAGACAAGGCGAGAGGTGTTCGTCCCGTGTACACAGCAACAAGATGGACACAGTTGTGGCATTTTCATCATGATGGTGAGCATCGTTTGAGAAAACGATTAGGTTTTACCATTATTTGCAAGATACGATTATGCAATGTACTGTAATGATAATCTCGATGCATGTTTATTGATTCACATTAAAAACATGTAGGTTGTTTTATACATTTCTCTGTGTGTAACTGAGAACTGAGCAAACCTTTTTTGTAACACCTAGCCAGCATTTTGACTAATGCCTGGCTTGCCAACAGCAAGACAGTAGTATGATTTGGAGTGACACCGACACTTAGCATCAGGACTGATACCTACCTGTATAGCCCACGGAGTAGAATCTGCTATGAAATCCGAACTGTATATGAATCTTCAGCTTATATTAAAAATATAATGTTATGTCTTGTCTATATTTAAAAATTTTTGTCCATATTTCAGAATGCAAAGGCAATCACAAGTGGACTGCCGCCATGTGTTATGCGCCAGCCTGATGTTGCTGTATACAGGCAGCATGTTCTGAAACAGCTCTCAGCAAGCAGAAGGACAATGTGTTATGCGCCAGCCTGATGTTGCTGTATACAGGCAGCATGTCCTGAAACAGCTCTCAGCAAGCAGAAGGACAATGTGTTATGCGCCAGCCTGATGTTGCTGTATACAGGCAGCATGTCCTGAAACAGCTCTCAGCAAGCAGAAGGACAATGTGTTATGCGCCAGCCTGATGTTGCTGTATACAGGCAGCATGTCCTGAAACAGCTCTCAGCAAGCAGAAGGACAATGTGTTATGCGCCAGCCTGATGTTGCTGTATACAGACAGCGTGTCCTGAAACAGCTCTCAGCAAGCAGAAGGACAATGTGTTATGCGCCAGCCTGATGTTGCTGTATACAGAGACAGCGTGTCCTGAAACAGCTCTCAGCAAGCAGAAGGACAATGTGTTATGCGCCAGCCTGATGTTGTTGCATACAGGCAGCGTGTCCTGAAA
This sequence comes from Lamellibrachia columna, assembly GCA_963662155.1. Classification (NCBI taxonomy): domain Eukaryota; kingdom Metazoa; phylum Annelida; class Polychaeta; order Sabellida; family Siboglinidae; genus Lamellibrachia; species Lamellibrachia columna. Next base: position 42,056,316 of record OY759267.1, read on the forward strand.
AAGCTCCTCCTCAAGCAGAAGGACAATGCAAACGATGCTCAGGTCGTCTGTGACCTTCCGTTTTGCACCAGGCCTGACCTAAGTGAGCCGAAGAAGATTTTATGGGTTGAATGCGAGTGTTGTTCGCGATGGTGTCATTTGGTCTGCGCTAACCTGAGTGTAGCTCCAAACAAATATGTTTGTGTCATCTACCAGTGTACTAGCATGTGATGAATCTATAACAGGAGGAGGGCGGATGGGGGGAGGTGTGTAGCGGGAATGTAGTGGCACTACTTCCACCGGGCTTACTTATTGGGCTTTCTTTTATATTTCACCCTTTTCTCTGGTAAATGCTTTGACTTTCTGACTGTACTTGGAGGGTGTAGTCCAAAGCCTTTGTTTGGAGTATATGTATACATAAAAAAATTTGTTATATCTGAAATTGACCACCAACTCGGTCATACGAGAAGGTCGGGTAAAATGGGCCCCTTAAGCGCAGATTGACCTACATTTGACATTTTTGTACAAAAAAGGTTAGTTTGTGTTTCATTACCCAACTAAGTATCTTAACTACGTGTATGCATAATATTGCTACTCTATCTTAATAAATATTATAAGTCAGATGTGTTTTAAAAGACACCCATTTCTTTATTGATAAAAACATGGCAGCCAAAGTGCCCCCCCCCCCGCAAAGATGGGCGATGCCATTTAATCATCGAAGCAAATTTCGCACATAAAACCACCACGCTCATACCCGGCACACTGACGGTGTGCTCACTAACGCGTATATTTACACAGCTGTGTAACGTGGGCAGTGCGTCCAGTCCAACACTCGGTGTCTCATGTTGGACGTCTGCAGTGATTATCTCAAGATGTCCGGCTCGCGACCCGTGAACCACTGTAAGGGACAACACACCCACTTGAAAGTACATCACAATCTGAAGGATGTCCGGCTCGCGACCCGTGAACCACTGTAAGGGACAACACACCCACTTGAAAGTACATCACAATCTGAAGGATGTCCGGCTCGCGACCCGTGAACCACTGTAAGGGACAACACACCCACTTGAAAGTACATCACAATCTGAAGGATGTCCGGCTCGCGACCCGTGAACCACTGTAAGGGACAACACACCCACTTGAAAGTACATCACAATCTGAAGGATGTCCGGCTCGCGACCCGTGAACCACTGTAAGGGACAACACACCCACTCAGAAGAACACCACCATCTGAAAGATGTCCGGCTCGCCACCCGTGAACCACTGTAAGGGACAACGCACCCACTTGAAAGAATATCACCATCTGACGGATGTCCGGGTCGGGTTTTTGTTGGAAATCTTCCTAACATCAAAACTAATTTTGGCATATTTGTTCTTTGACTGCTGCAAGTTTGTCATTCGATTTAATGCTTGTCATGAACACAATAACACATGCACTTTATCACGACTTTCTGTACTGGAAACAATCGTGTCATATCCCACGGGGGTCACACCCCGTGATCTATCGGCACCTATATGTCACATCCCAGGGGGGTCACACTCCATGATCCATGTGCATCCATAGATCATGGAGTGTGATCATATGGGTGCCCATGTGATCACATTGTGTCGTATCCCAAATGGATCACGTCCCATGATATGTGGGCACCCATGTTAGCACTCGGTTAAAAAAGTTTATTCTTTGTAATCTCAGAGACCTAATTTGTCTGGCATTATGTATAATATGCGTATGTAGTTTGTGCATTCTCCTTGTGTACACGTGATGGTTTCTTATGCATTTCACTTTCAATATTATATAGCCAGTGGTCAAGTAAATGTAGTTATTTAATTCATTGTCAGCACACAATTATCTGTCTTCGACATCGGCACGAGCCGGCCGGGCATTGTTACATTTGTAAGACCTTGCCACAATACACTTGTAACAACTTACCCAAATACAATATTTGCCGTTGAATGCACGTTGACGATAATAAATCCTAAATTAAATTTTTCTTCTACTTGACATAATGATAACCCCTTATACAATAATACTATAGTACACATGTTTCAAGTTTCATTCACGAAACATAAGAAGTGGCTGCGTGAGATTATATTATGTGAGCATAACAAAAACCTTTCTAGGTGTTCAATAAGTCATTGTTTCCTTGACTCCAGAATTTGGGAAGTGTGTTTGCTGGTGGACTTCCAACCAACTACTGTCGATGGTACCTCCATTTGTGTGCCATGTTTTCGTAACACGACTCTAGCAACTTGCCCCTGTATACAAGCCCCGGTCTTCCATACAACTTGCCCCTGTATAGAACAAGCCCCGGTCTCCCCTACTCCTGGAATTGGGGCCGTTCACAATTGTCGACATCTACCTGTTCGTGCAAAACGTACTAATTCTCAAACTCCGTCTCCCCCTTCTGAATTAGTAGGCCCACTGTCAGTTGTATTGCAGATTGAAAAAACATCGACGTAATACTGTTATGACACAGTGCGTGTATAGGACCTACAATAATAACCGTCGTAATATGTTTACAAACATTTATTAATGATAAAGATTTGTATTTTCCAACAACAACGTGGTGTCGTGGTGATGATTGTATTCTACGAAGTTGTGAATTTACAAGTTGTATTTTGTTGCAGCACCGCGCGATGAACGGTTACACAAATTAAAACAATGGTAGTTCCGTGACAGTTCACCGCGCGATGAACGGTTACACAAATTAAAACAATGGTAGTTCCGTGACAGTTCACCGCGCGATGAACGGTTACACAAATTAAAACAATGATAGTTCCCTGACAGTTCACCGAGCGTTGAACGGTTACACAAATTAAAACAATGGTAGTTCCGTGACAGTTCACCGTGCGTTGAACGATTACACATATTAAAACAATGGTAGTTCCCTGACAGTTCACCGCGCGATGAACGGTTACACAGATTAAAACAATGGTAGTTCCGTGACAGTTCACCGCGCGATGAACGGTTACACAAATAATTAAAACAATGGTAGTTCCCTGACAGTTCACCGCGCGATGAACGGTTACACAAATTAAAACAATGGTAGTTCCGTGACAGTTCACAGCGCGATGAACGGTTACACAAATTAAAACAATGGTAGTTCCGCGACAGTTCACCGCGCAATGAACGGTTACACAAATTAAAACAACGATAGTTCCCTGACAGCTCACCGCGCGATGAACGATTACACATATTAAAACAATGGTAGTTCCCTGACAGTTCACCGCGCGATGAACGGTTACACAAATTAAAACAATGGTAGTTCCCTGACAGTTCACCGTGCGATGAACGGTTACACAAATTAAAACAATGGTAGTTCCGTGACAGTTCACCGCGCGATGAACAATTACACATATTAAAACAATGGTAGTTCCGTGACAGTTCACCGCGCGATGAACAATTACACATATTAAAACAATGGTAGTTCCGTGACAGTTCACCGCGCGATGTGCGGTTACACAAATAATTAAAACAATGGTAGTTCCCTGACAGTTCACCGCGCGATGAACGGTTACACAAATAATTAAAACAATGGTAGTTCCCTGACAGTTCACCGCGCGATGAGCGGTTACACAAATTAAAACAATGGTAGTTCCCTGACAGTTCACCGGCGATGAACGGTTACACAGATTACATGCAACGGTCGTCGTATTTAGCAGGCGACCGACATTTAAAAAATAAGCATGCGGGCTTTGACCCCGCCCCTTAGTGCGTTTTTTTCGGAGATTAGTAAGATGTCGACAATTGTGCTGCCTAGTTCAACAACCCCCTAAGTCCATATTTGTAATAAGGGAGAAAAACGCATTCAAAGTTTGAACGGTATATTCCACGGTTAACGTGCTTCGTATATAAAAAAACGAAACAAACAGATGAGCATTTTGCAGGTTATAGCTACCCAGTACCCAAAAGTCTGTAAACATGGATTTTCTTTCATCTTCAGAAATAGTTCCATAGTTGCATGTCATGGTGGGTCGGTTAAGAGGTTGTTCACCCAGTGAATTTTGCCATTCAGGGCACCCAGTAAAACGAGGATAACAGGACTTAGGTGCATGAAATCATTAATATTAGTATGTGGCAGTACAGATAGATAGTAGCGACACCTGTTGATCAAATACAAATAAATTTCCAACAAATGGACTTATGGGGTTGTTAAACTAGGCAGCACAATTGTGAACGGCCTCAAAATTCAGACACTGCACACGACGGTGCTGTCATCTGGTGAGTAGTACACTAACTATGTTCATATCTCGCTCGATCGATATTAGCGCCAGATTACTCAATCGTCATTGTCCTACGCTCTAGCAAAGGAACGTCTGGCTGAGCTTTAGTTTCGAGAAACTTCTCTCGCAAGAGGCGACACTCGCGCACACGGCGAGGAATGTCCTGAGTGACAAGAGCAAATTATGGAACGATGTATCGTGTCCCCCACTTCCCCACCCACTGAAGGGGATCGAGCGATGTCTCGTGTCCCCCACTTCCCCACCCACTGAAGGGGATCGAGCGATGTCTCGTGTCCCCCACTTCCCCACCCACTGAAGGGGATCGAGCGCATCCGTCATATGTGATTCGTTATATTTCTCATCTCCTCGTGAAGTCGATCGATGATATATAGACTACACATGATACAAAGCATGGACTTGCAATGCGCTTTGAGAATGCACCACTAAACTATACGTGACATTCACGTAGGTGCCTGTTTGAAAAATGAAATGTACACATGTCTGTACATCTGATGACTGGCGCGAACGAACTGGGCTTTTGATGATATGCTCAGAGTTTGTTTGATCCACAATGTATAAATATATGTGATAAAGTACCGCCCCAAAAATGCCGCAGTCAGTGCAATTCTTTTATAATTGAGGTTATATGATCACGGCGAGGTGTGAAAGTGATAATTCTGGCCGCCATGTTTTGGATGCGTTGAAGTTTATTCAAGTGTTCAAGTGGTAGGCCATCAAGCAGCGCATTCCCGTAATCTAATCTGGACATGACAAAAGCGTGAACTAGTAATTTGGTCGCATCGATAGTAAGGTATCGCCGGATACGACTAATATGATGGAGGTGCATGTAGGCTGTTAGGCAGATGGCACTTATATGGTTTGTCATGCAGAGGGATGAATCGAATACAACACCAAGGTTACGAACGTTAGCTGATGCGCTCAAAGTTGCTTCGCCAATAGTTATGCGGATGTCCTTCATCAGTGTCAATTTGTGTTTGGTGCCGAACACCACAACATCGGTCTTCTCATCGTTAAACTTCAATAAATGGGTCCGATTTCTTCAAGGCAACTGCACAGATGATCTATAGCGTTCAGTTGGTCGTATCCACCGAGACAGAACGAAACATAGAGTTGCGCATCATCTGCGTAAATCGGTCTTTCTCCTGTTCATAGTCACCGTGTCCTGTTATCTGATTCCAACCATAGCACATACTGATGCACGCATAAATCAAGCCCATGATGGAATTCTTTACTATAAAGGTACGTTTTTATATATCGCTGTATCCAGTCCTTGTGACTGTTAAAAGTAGACCTGTTTATTCCAACGCCATCTCGACTTTTCTGGGAAGCATTCAGCAACGCTGCAATTACGACACGAAAACTATTCGTTCACACATCCGCACTTACCAAACTTATGCGAGTCAAGTTCCTTGAATAATGTTTGTGTGTATACTATAACGCAGTTTATGCATGCGTTTGTGTGTATGTCTGTCTGTCTGTCTGTCTGCCTGTCTGTTCCCTCACATCTTCGTCAGTTTCCCATGTATGGGACTTACATGTCTTGGCGTGCTCGGGGCCCACGGGGATGATTAGAACATTAAAACAAAATTAGAAATTCCGCGGGAGATGGAATATTACGAAAGAACCTACATGGATGTTTGACGTAGATTGTGTAACTCGTAGTTACGTACAATTGTTCGTAACGCTATGCGTGTTTTGTACGATTGTTTCGAGTTACGTGATCTACATGATTTTTGGTGTATGAAGTTGTATCCGTCATTGTCATTGGCACTGCTCTACCAAAACTTGACTAGGGAGTGCAAGGAGTCACAAGGTAGTGCAAGGAGTCACAAGGCAGTGCAAGGAGTCACAAGGCAGTGCAACGAGTCACAAGGCAGTGCAAGGAGTCACAAGCTCTTCCAGTGGCCGCCTTTTCTCTCGTGCAACGCAGTGTAACTCGGTTAGTTGTCTCTGATACCCGTTTAGGGCTATTTGCTCAACCATTAGGCGTGTAACTTAACTATGCAGGCCCGTCCTCAGGCTTTTTGTCGGTGTGGGGTTTTAGCGTACACAATTAGTGGGATGATTTCTGAAAATTTTCATAGTTAAGCAAAATTCTCTCAAAAAGGGGGAGGCGGGGTTCGTTCGAATCCCCCGAACCCTCACGAGGACGGGCATGCTATGTTTATAGCTCGTGTACGATAGTGAGAGACCGTATTATCTGGTCAGAGGCAGGGGTGTCACCGCCACCAGCTCATTCTTTGGTGCCGTTTTATGAGTAATCCTAAAATAACGGACTCTGGATAAATGGACAATACCTATTTGTTTGTTACAGTTTCCCATAGACAGGTTATGGGATTGCGTGGAGAATTTTTTTTTGCTCCAGGCAATTTACACTCACTTTCAAAATAAGCTCCACGTCCACTGACGTAGTTTGGTGGAGAACCGACGTGTCTTTGGATACTGCTTCCATAGAGTTCCACAACACTTTTGTTATCTAAATCTACTTTGTCCGTAATTGCTACTTTTCCAGATGGGATCTCACAGCGAAATTGATACAAATGTTGAAAGAAGGATGATATAAAACGATACAAATCTGTGTAATATTACCCGGAAATCGTGTTCTCCACAATACTGCTGAAAAAGAAGAAAACATGTTCGTGTAGCTTTCACAAAAGCTTCAGAGTTCATAGTTATGTACATCGCATTTTTCTACTACTGTTCTGAGTTACGTAATATAAGGTCCAAGCTAGGACCTCTGGCGCGTTTTGCCTGTTTGACTGCTTTTATAACTTGATCCCCTCTGGCTACGCCTCTTGTTCTCACACTCCAGCTTATGACGTGATCTACGAAAATTATAAATTGCACTCGCTCATCGTGAAATGCACGTTAGCAGTCGACATGCATGCATCGATACATTACATAATGTTATTGCCAATACTGCTCATGTGTTCATTGTGTTCATTTGACTGTATAAATCACTTTAAAGCATCTACCCACGCGCATTGGAAATGCATCATGCTCCCAAAAACGCGCAAACAGTTTATTGGTGAGAAATTTGGTGAGAAAGTTTAACAGAAGAAGAATCAGATCTGACTATTCACATGATCACATTTCTAGAACCGTTGGTAACTAATTAGGTGGAACGTATTTATATGTCACTCTTTGTTTGCTCAGGAGAACTTGTGCAGTCTCTATTTTACGCTGTATTTTCTTGTAATATTTTCGAGTATATCATTGTATGCTGTAATTCTTGCGTGTCAGTGTATGGTGTAATTCTTGTATGTTATCATACGCTGTATTTTCGTGTAGGTATGTATCTGTGAATGTTTATGCTCAAACACAGTAGAATAAACGCTAAGGTGTGTGGTTACTATATTCAACCGACAAAACGTTTGTTCCAGGCGCCCTCACATTGTTAACCTGGCACTGACCCTATGGACAGACAAACAATTGCGGAAGACCTATCTACCCGGTGAGCTAGGCTCAATGGCGGTTCTGCTAAACGTACAAGCATTGCCTCGCGAGACAGAAGCTGGCCACTTCTAGGAGGAGTTAGATGAGTGGCCAACGCGTAACATAAAATCTCTAACTAATCGACGCAACTAATTCGCTTTCTAGTTTTTTACAAGGTAAACATTTTGTATTTCGCTCCTAATGCCGGTAAGAAAGTTATTCAAAGTTTAAGCTAAGAAATAAGTTTGACAGTGTATTTATTTGTGTTGACAAGTTTATTTATGATCCTACATATTACAAACACGATACGTTCTGAGACTCATTCTTACACGTGTTCTAACATACAGTCCTACAGTCAACAATTCAGCATACAACGATGTTTAAACATGACGTTGCTTTCTTATGAAGCTCAAATTTTCACACATTATTTGCAATGGAACAGACACATCCAACGTTTTCAACCAATGAACGACATCATTTTGGCGGTCGTTTCGTTATGATCTACAAATTATAAGCCGTGCACATGTAGATCACATTTCATACAGGCACACGTTATTAATTTGGCGTACTGAACTTCTCAAATGACAGAGGAGGCCTACTTGGGTGTTTAGGGAATACTTGAGCCCGTGAGATTTACACGCGGTCCTCAGACATTTAAGGCGTCTGGGAAATATTGTAGCTATACTAATACGTTCAGGTATACGTGGCACGCGACCTACCTAAAACTATGTGACGCATAAACCCAAGACCCATAAAGAGGTCACCCATAGTCGATTTTTTAGTTCGTCTCGCCTCAGACTCATTTCGCTAGTGTTTCAAACATAGTGCCGAATGTAGGTAGCGTCAAAATACGTTTAATAAATTTCAGTGATTTCAGTAACTGTATTCAGCCAGCAAGGTTGAACTGGGGCACCTTTGGCGTGAGATTTTGCAGTATAAAACGGACTATCAGTTTTGAGGGTAAGCATGTTTGTGACGTGACTAGAAGAGATGGGGGTATGCGATTTTGACGAAACGTGCTCAGCACATTGGTAACATAGCGTCAGTGGATGTCATGAAGTATTAGAATGTTTGATGATCCCGTTTTCGTATAAACATGCAAACCGTCAACATGGCCACCAATGAAAAAATTATTAACTGTTGTCTGTGGCTTATAACACTAGATTATTCACAGTTTTGCAAGTTACCTGATATAACGATCCAATTAAAGTATTTCGATGATTTTAGTAAACGTTCGCCTTCTTTTATTAAGCCGACTTCGCATACTACTTCCACCATTCACACACTACATATTTGAACATCAACGAACCGGAGTCGTCAAGGGCTAAACCAACTGAGGAGGGAGCTCTAAGCCGTTCTTATACGAGCCGTTCGCAGCCATACATGTCCACTCTACCGATTCGGGAGGTAGCTTCTACAGCCTACTATTAGTCAACTTTAATATATCAGTATTTAATACAGCTTTCACCATATATCACCTGAAGTGTTTATTTATATAATTGTCACCCGCCCGCCCGCCCGCCCGCCCGCCCGCCCGCCCGCCCGCCCGCCCGCCCGCCCGCCCGCCCGCCCGCCCGCCCGCCCGCCCGCCCGCCCGCCCGCCCGCCCGCCCGCCCGCCCGCCCGCCCGCCCGCCCGCCCGCCCGCCCGCCCGCCCGCCCGCCCGCCCGCCCGCCCGCCCGCCCGCCCGCCCGCCCGCCCGCCCGCCCGCCCGCCCGCCCGCCCGCCCGCCCGCCCGCCCGCCCGCCCGCCCGCCCATTGCGGCACATAATAAATGATATGTATGTTTTTAACCATTCCTTCACTACCATCAGCTTCTCCGTCCGTAGGAGGGATACAATGATACGTTGCCATGAAGCAACTGTAAGGTAGCGCGTCCACCGGTTCTTAGTGGAAACACATCTAAATCGACACACATGGTGGTTGACCTGTTTTTGTCATTACCTATCGTGGCTTTCTCGGGTAGTAAAACCCACGAGACTATCCTGTTACAAGAATCATACGGTTATCGGAGGTTCTGCTAATGAGATCCAGTGAGCATCGTTAAAAACCAAACTCTACAATTTGGTTTCCTCGTCGCCTTGAGATGATTGACGTTTTGCAATACGACGCATTATTTTGTTTGGAGGTTGTCGCGTTTCCGTTGTTGTCACCGAGGTTGATTGATTCGACACACCAACTCAATATGAGGTCACCAAGTCCCGCTAATGCGACACTTCATATAACTTTGAAGTTGAAGTTATTTGGTGTCGCTGAATAGTTTTTCGTCGTCAGGACTATTTCACCTCCACGGATTTGACGCATTATTTCGTCGTGAATTGGTTGATTATCACCGACCGACTGTGTCGTGTTCGATCGTACAATACTACATTTTTAGTTCCGTTGTATTGGCGCAACTTTCATTCTTCATCCAATAAATGTAATGAAGTATCGTAGACGAACTGCTTCATGTTCTGTCATACATTGTTACATGTTTCAAGTCCGTTGTGTTGGTGCAACTTTCTTTCTTTAACCAACACGACTTTTCAGAGTCTTCGGCGTACGCGAAGCCAACGCACGGAGCCGTTAAACGACACCTCATTGCGCATTGCTCGACCGTGAGGAAGGCTCCTTCGATGTCTCCGCCGAGGCAGTCGCCTCCACGGTTCGTGAAGTGCGTGAGAATGTTCGCTAAAACAAAGATGAAAATTTAGGACACATTGAGAGACTTTTAGCGACATCAACACATTCCGGCTGCTTATTGTACTGGGGTTGTATAACGATACAGTTTTGTTTCCTACTCTATATAGCCAGCATAAAGACAATATTTAACAAGATAACGTTTAACAAGATTGCTAACGAGAGCAACACATACAACACGGCATAAAGCCAATATTTAACAAGATAATGTTTAACAAGATTGCTAACGAGAGCAACACGCTTCAGGTGGCAAGTGGACAAGTAATCCATTGGCTCATCGAGACTCCAGAAAATATCTAAATGTTATTTTAGCGCGCACGCTCGATAAAACCAGGAAACGATTGATTTGAAATTATTATCAAAACGATATGTCAAAAACCGCGAAAACTTGTAACAGCATTACTTATCGTTAACACTGCAAGATACGTACGGGGAATCTTGAAAAATGTACTTGACGTTTTCGACGGTTCGGTAACACTGCACGATTCCGCGGGTGGCATGTAGCACGCGTCGGGGTCTGTCGAGTGCACGAAGGCCAGACACGCGCTGGTGTTTTCGCACGCGCCGGCACACTGCACGAAGTCGAGTTTCTGGCTGCTGCTTTTCCGGTCAATATCACCGCAGTTCCCGGGTATCTCAACGAATGTGTGAAGCACACGTTCATATTCTAGTTGCCCTGAAATGTGACATACTGCAGCTTAATTTGTGCCTCTCGTGTTTAAATGAAATATATATTTTAGAATTCTGTTTCGAAGACTTATCAACATATTCTTGAATACATATCCTAATTCGGAGGTTCTCGCCCTGGGGTAAGCGTGTCCCCGGGTGTACGCCATACGTTTTCCAGGGGTTATGTGGAGGGTTAGCTGAAGCTAAGGTTACGTGCAATGGCACCAAAACTTTGTGTGGTCCGCGAAAGAGAAAATGGGTTTCTTTAATACCACCTAATTCACACAAAACATATTCATATCAAGCAAACATTCAACGCTATTAGAAAACGTCGTGATACAAAGCCATAAATTGCTATTCTCAAAAGACCTAAAGTTTACCCAATTAAGATACTTCCCATCTAAAAGTTACGACGAGTTTGTCTCGTTTCAACGGTTATGCCCTTACTAGTAAATGTCATCAAGTGCAACACCCTCAATACCAGGTCCTTCTGCTTCTTGTGCGGACCAAAAAGCGCGATCTGCTTTTCCACACCACACAGAGATCCGTTGGCTCTCACGGGAACGTTATGTCGTAGAAAGACGAGATCACCAAATTTTTTGACCACGTCGGCATGGGGCAGTCTCGAAAATTCGTTAAAAAACTGTCGGACAAAGGTGGCTCTTGAAATTGGAATACTTGAACAACATCGTTTTCCACCTGAACTCGCTTAACTAGTCAGTGGTTGATTTCGTGGACAACGTACAAGCAAAATCAAAGAAGGACACTTCAACATGTTTGAACACCCAACCGCGGCGCTTCAGGATGAAGAAACGGCATATGAAAACATGCATTCCATGCGGGATTCTCATTCAGTGTGAAGGTGCGATCTCTATCATGAACGTGTTCGCGATCGACTCCACCGCACGTGATGCATTTGAAGCTCGCACCCTGCCAAACTGTTGGTCTAGTATGAGCGAATCGTATCCATGCGTGGCTGACGTGCCCATGAGGGTATTGTTGGTGTTTCTATATACATATCTTTGCGAACAAGGATTCTCGTCAAGGTTCTGCATGTAAACTAAATTAATGTCGTGCCTGACTATGCATGAAGAAAGACATCCGCCTCTCATTATACAAAACTGTTCCCCAAATCGAGGCCTGGTTTTGACAGTGGTGAATGGTGTTTCGTCTATAATTGTATGCCACCAGTATGGGGTACCCGGCCGATCATTTCAGGACACAGGGGGTACACGGGGAAAACAGGTTGGGAACCACAGTCCGAATTGAATATACTATATTTTATTAGAACAATAATTGCCCTTACGATGCTTCATTACTGGATTGCCAGTAATGCAAAAAGCCGTTTTTACTTTGAATTTTGGTATTTTTATTCCTGTATCAGTGTCTTAGGATATGACTCACTTGAGTGTAGTTTCTTAATGTACACCAGATCACACTGGAATGGTCTGCACTGACTACGCAGGAAGGCCGTAGACTTAAGCTTGCACATCGAATTGGCCATCATGAAGCTCTTGCAGGCGGATTGGGCCATGCACTCGGTGGCACAATCGACCAGACTCAGTTTCTTCGTCAGGTACGTGTCCCCGTTTTTATAGCCCCAGTAACTGCTGAAGTTCTCCAGCGCCGTCACTGCACACACAGGCAAGCATGTTGTTAACAAGTAAATATACTTCGGGTAAACTCGTAATCATCATTAATACGGACACACATTCGTGATAACGCTCAGATTCAGAAGTTCAACTTACAACGTAACACCTGTCATTGTGCAAAACCCCTGTCTATCCAAATTTAATGTACACAATTGGTATTATATTCCACAAATAGCAAGGAACGTACAACGATTTTCATTGGGTAACCACAGGGGTCGATTCTTGGGCCCCTGTTGTTTATTATAATACTGCATGCCTATTAGCGCGATATTCGCCAAGCATAACTTTAAGTATCACTTGTACGCTGACGATACGCAGTTGACCTCGTGACCAACCCTGCGAGGTAGAGGATGCTATCCGAAGAATCGAGCGATGCACAGTTGACGTAGAGGTAGAGGTGGGTAGGGTCTAACGTCGAACACCAATGGTGTCACCATTATTTTTTCGTGATAAGTTCATAATTTGTTTTTAATTATTACTAAAATGTGTAAAGCGCCATATATCCGGGACCAGCTCGTTTACTGGCGCGTAGGCTACTGTCATTGTAAAAAGGTAGCATATGTGCAATAATAATAATCATAACTAATATAGTTAAACATATATCAAAATAAATAATAAATATATAGATTATAAGATTAAAATAAATAAATAACGTTTTAATAAAAACATAAAATAAACGTCGTGTAAAATGCATACAGCTGAGTCCGTGTAACGTACTTAGTTCTGCGTAGATCCACGTATAGAGCGGCTTAAGTTTCGTCTCATGGATTCTGTACTTGAGAGATCGCAATCCGTCCTGCTCGTACACTTTTGGACGACTTTGCCAGCCGAGACCGCTGAAATGACACCAGACGTCGTTGAGCGCATAGACTTGCCGCATGACCATCGGGACACGTAGACTGGTTTTTATTGTGGTTTTCATGTCAGAAACAGCTTTCACACAAACACTCTAATGTATGTTCGTAAGGAACCGTGTAAAAAGTTTTTTTTTTGATGAAACTGCTTATCCACACTATCTGGAAGGACCAAACATTAATTTGTTTTAAGTCACATGATATCTGCAGGTAAAAACATACGAAGGACTAGACATTCTGGTGACTTATTGTATGAAATCCAATATGGATTATCGTGCATACATTTAGCATACGTTTGGATCTAAGCAATTCTATGCTAATGGAATTGTAAATAGTATACATGTCGTATTCTGAAATTCACGTTGTTATCATTATTGTATATTAATTGTTTAACGTTATTCTTGTGTGCGTGCGTGCGTGCGTGCGTGCGTGCGTGCGTGCGTGCGTGCGTGCGTGCGTGCGTTCGTGTGTGTTTATTCGTGGTGGTATGTTTATTTGTATTATGTGTGCGTGCGTGCGTGCATGAGTGTGTGCGTGCGTGTGCAATACTCACGAGTAGGGATTCTGCTTGTTGCTTTTGTCTCTGCCGTGTTTTAACATCGTATAGCGCGACACAGCAGGAGGATACCTGACAACCTTCAACTTCTGAACGAGTATTCTGCAAACGTCCAAACGTTTAATTCTATCCCTCGTCTTGTAAACCGAACAGTTTTGTATTTTCAGTATAATGTTCTCATGGGCCGAATTTTATACGTGACTTCCGGTGATGTTTACAAAGTCAAAGTGTGTTTGCTGTACAGTTTTGATATTTTTTATTGTGAAAGGATGATTCTATGTTAGCCGTGGTTTTTGATGGGCACAAGAGTAAGTTCCTTAAGAACAGTTGACATTACACTGAGTGAGGTCAACCACGTGACTCCATAGCCTCGCTAATGCATGGTCTTGGTAGTTTTGATTCGGATTGGATCCATGACATATACATGTTGTGCGATTACTTATTTCGACTGCTTTATACCTGAAAATGTGTTAGTGATGCAACGAAGACAGCTACCGATCTGCCGTGGTAAATCATTTCTGTTATGTCACTAGCAACAAATATTTGCTTGTTGTTATTACGCACAATTATCCACAACGCCAACAATTGCATACAATCTGTCACAACGTCATGCGTCTTTTCTACTATTGTCCGAAGTTACGTAAATAAAAAGGCAAGGCGTTATTACCGATACCAGTATTATGTCAAAAATGTCGAGAGTTGGAAAGAAGCCATGAAGATATTGATTGGTAACATCAAATACCAAGGCATAGCTGGATATTGTTATAATGTTATGTATCCTGAAATTTAGCAAGCAGTTACGAACTACTAAGTTATCCCGTCCGGAGGACTGGCATTTTGTTAGTAATAATAATAATAATAATCTTACTATGACCCAGCAAGTGTTTGTATGTAATATATATATATATATATATATATATATATATATATATATATATATATATATATATATATATATATATATATATATATATTAATTACATATATTATATATATATGCTACTCTTCTTTACATATATTATATATATATATGCTACTCTTCCTAGATGCTTTGCATCTCGGGAACCAAACTGTCAGGGGTTCATTCACGAACCCACGGTCACGTCATGTCAGGATTTTTTTTACCCCACAATTGTCCAGAACGCTACGTCAACAATTACATACAACTTTTGTCAACGTCATGCGTCTTTTCTTCGATTGTCTCAAGTTACGTAATACAAGGGCAAGGAGTCCCTAGACGTTACTATATAACTGCCAGTATTACGTCGGAATTTCGAAAGCTATTGGTTGGCAACACCAAATACCCTGACATCGATGGATATTTCTGTGATAATGTTTTTTTAATATTGTTATCGTGACAGTTACTTATGAACTACCAATTTATCTTGTCCGGAGAATGGGTAGCTGTCTATTCAGTTCTTACCTCTGCCACATGTCGTCGTCTTCACCGCCCCAGCCGTAGAATTTGTTGGTAAACCCATTGACTTGTTGAAAGTGTTCTTTTCTAAACGCAGACGCTCCACCAATCAGCCCATAGTATGCCAGCCTACACACAGAACAGAGGTTTTAACGTACGCATGTGCACGATTACATTACACCATTCGCACGAACACGTGTTTAGTGAAGTGTCCGGCGTTCGAAGTAAAAGTCTACGTACCTGTATCCGAACTTGTTGACGTTGGCCCCCATGTGTCTGATGTTGTGGCTGCACCGGTAGATGTGTCGATCGTCCTCTAGGAGCATGTCGACGTCGTGGAAGATGACACAGTCGTACGAGCCGGACTTCATCGCTTCCGCGAATCCGACATTCATCATGCTCGCCTTGTTGAACACCTCCGGCAACGCCTGCAGAATCGAGAGAAACATATGAAGCATATATTATTACTAAGCTTTATATCTGTGTAGGTTGTTAAAGGTGACGTTTACGTCGGCTTTCAAGCGAGATATAAAGTTAGCGCAGATTGACATCGAGTCCTGGGAATCTGCTGCAGCAGAACGTGACTTGACGATAGACTGTGCGTAGTGGAAGGGCACAAGAGAGGAGAAACGAACTGTGGACGGAGAAAAGAGAACGTCGGAGAGAATTGCCATCGACTACCACGTCTCTACACCAAACTAATAAAATCTGTAGCGTCTGTAACAGAGACTGTCGCTCAAATATCGGACTTATTTTAGTCAGATGTTGCTGTGCAAAATATTGATCGTTACCTACATCGCAACTCAATTATGTTACACGAGACAGACGGATGCCAGTTAATTTCGTCGCCACTGGAAGAGCGTATTCATCAAGTACGACACAATCGGAGAAATGTGCATAAATGTGCACAAGTGAGCACTGTTTAGACGCTGACTCCAGGATTGTCGTCTTTGTACATTTCCTTGTGTTGAATACAAAACCAAAGAAGATGAATGGGATGTGGGACGTCTGTATGTGAACTAGGTACTGGGTTGGAAGAGGATATACTGCTGCTAAGGTACGATGAACTAATAGGCTAGCCTGCTCAGCGTCAAACAGGCGATATTGTGGTACGCTCTTTACTTCAACTGTCGTGACGAGCACCGCACGTGGTATTGGGCGCGTGTCGTTTGCTACCACATCGAAATTCCTTTCGCAATGCCCCTCGGAAAAAAAGATGCATGTGCAATTGCATCATCACACCATGCGCCCATTTCGCGAAGAAATACATGCATGCTATACCACAGCACTTGTATGTCACCAGTCCCAGAAGAAATCAGGATCAGACGGTGGAGATGGATAGACCACAGACTAGGAAGAGATGGAAACAACAACACAAAAATTAGCGCTTACCTGGGCCCCTGAAGGTAACAGGAAAGGAGGAAGACCAACATCGACTTGCGGAAGCAGAGAGAAAACAACTGACGTGGAAGTCTTGGAAGATTGTAGACAATGCAGCTAGAGATCGCACGAAATGGTGGAAGTTACTGAGTGGCTTTATGCACTAACTAGGATTCGATGACGATAAGTTAGTAAATAATGCCCCTCGAAGAAAGACATGCAACGGCCACTGCATCGTCGGTTATACATAAGTAATGCTACTCGAAGAAATACACGCAAAGGCCAATGCATCGTCATTTATCACGCCATGCGCCCAAGTCCCGAAAGAAAGACTTTCAAGGACCACTGCGTCGTCGTTCCTCGAACTTTAGCAATCACGTTCTGGCTTGGTTAGGTCGAGATAGGCCAGAACGGTCCATAACCGACATCGCTGACAAAAATACCAAACGACGCGAAGCCAAACACGAAACAACGACATCAACAGAGGGAATTCGTGTAAACGGGCATTGTTTTTTATGTTACGCTGGCTAACTCGGTGAACATGTCTCTGGTTTGTTAGCCACACATGAGAAGATTACATAATGTAACAACGTTTACGTTTGGATGTAGTCTTGACCGGCTATAAACCACACGAGAGAACGTCTTTTTGCCAGTATGTTCCGCAGAACTGTAATCTTTATATTCCCAAAACAAACTCCTTAAATTAAGATTAGCTACAAAAGAATATGACATTCAACGCTTAATAGACGTATTCTATGTGTGTTTGTAATTCTACCTTGATGTGGACAACATGACTTTACACTAGTCGCGTCGGCTCATTTACTGTCTTTGTTAAGATAACAACTGTTAAAATGCTGACCTGTTCGACGACGAAGATACGATAACTGATCTTCTGTCTCTGTAGTATCGGGTGCATGTGGTTGAGGAAGATGCGTAGATGCTCCTCGCGGTCTCTGTACGGGATGACGATAGCGACCTTCTCGGTGTTTCGACAGTCAGCCGGACTCCACTCGCCTCCCGGCTTAACGACACTGTTTGCCTTTTCGATCCTGTCCCACGAAGGAGCGCTTGTCTCGATGCGCAGGCGACCCTCTGGACAAACACAAGTGCTATGTAGCAATAGTTGAACGCGGTTTACAATTTGTGAGATAAAATAAAGCACAAAAAAGACATTGAAATGGACAACTCATAAACCTGTTCATTCGAACATCAACTCACTTTCTCTTGGAAACATTCAGCCCCGCTACAATCAATGCACAAAAGTTCTTTCTTCGTATATTTCTTGTTTATTTGTTTATACAGCTGAGTAAATTGTGACAACGGGAACTGGAAAAGTTGCAATTAAGTCACAATGTTTGCGTGCGTGCGTGCGTGCGTGCGTGCGTGCGTGGGTGCGTGCGTGCAAACGTAAAATAAACCAGGTAACAGTATTCTAGAATCCAACATTGTGATTAGTTGTTAATATATTAGTGTAGAAAACGTCGCAGTCGATTCGCTTTGTGTGGTAATTAAAGAAACGTTTAACTACGTATCAGCAATAATATGATGAACAAGATGAAAATTTAAACGAGACATTGTCCAGTGAACAGACAGATGCCACTGCGTCAATGGATTTGACCGTCTTTCGCATGGAAACGATCACCTGAAAATTGAGCTTTTGTCTAAGTGGCAACGACAATTAATTATACAATTAATCAACTGTGTAACTCTATAGTTCGATTTCTGTTTGAAAATGATGTTGATAACAAAGACGCACTATTAGGAATACCATACCCATGCGGCGAAAGATTCCTGATTATGAGGTTCGTCTCTGAGGGACCCGATAGGTGGGGTGATTGTTTTGCTGGGGTGGCCCTGTCACGTAAACATTGGTTCCACCAAAATCGGTCTAGGAGTAAATTTTGGCGATCAAAACTGGTCCAGCTCTGCATACCTAGGCTAATTCTCTACCATGCGCTAGGCGTCGCTTCTACATGGAGTCAAGTTGTCTGATATATATATATATATATCATACTTGTTGGCAAGTCATAAACTGGCAAGTTAAGTCAAGTCACAAGGTAATGGCCGTCAAGTCAAGTCTGAAATCAAATACGTCCAAGTCAAGTCTCGAGTCATCTCTCTGAATTCCAAATCATGTCAAATCACAACCGTTCGAGTCATAAGTCAAGCCGCACTCAACTATACGACTTCATATCTAGTGATATATGAACAATAAACTAGTCAATTTATTAACAATATTATTTATTACGATTATGATTAATACGATACACATAAAGTGCATACTAACACGTAATATAAACAATCTAGGTTACAGGCATTATCATGGTGATGAAATGGTGTTAGTTACAAAATGGTAGTGACAGTAAACCTTGTCTAAATTTATACAAAGTTTTAATGATCATTATTACTATTTTATAAAACCTAAGACTGGACATTGTCTCTTGCCATTAAGCATGACATAGGAAACGTCACAGTTAACAACAGGCTTGTGCAATTACGTTTCTGGTAGACAACACTCACTCTGTAATCACCATCAAACACAAGACCAGAGTGATTAGTGATTACACTTCAGACCGATCAGATCCGAGATCATCGCGTCTCTAATGTGAACTTGGTGTGAACGCCAAACTTGTTGGCAAGTCACAAACCAAGTCAGGTCAAGTCAAAAGTCATTGATCTGCAAGTGAAGTCTCAAGTCAATTACCTCCAAGTTCAAGTCAAGTCTCGAGTTATCTCTCAACAAGTCTGAAATATATAAATATATATATATATATATATATATATATATATATATATATATATATACATATACATATACATATACGTGCATGTGCATATATATATATATATATATACATATATATATATATATATATATATATATATATATATATATATATATATATATATATATATATATATATATATATATATATATATATATATATATATGGATAAGTTCGGTCACCTATTTGTTTTCCATGGACATGGCTAAATGCCCCCTTCCCCAGAAAAATACGCCACTATGCCGGGTGCTGGGAAGGAATCAAAAAGGAAGAAGAATCGACACAACATAGTTCCTATATCGGCAGTTAATTTATCCATACTCAGATAACTTTTGGTTGTTAAAATACTAACCACCAGGGCCTAGTTGGACAATATAAACCGCTGGTGCTCACAATTAATGACTCGAAAATGAGAATATTTGATACAATTTAAAACATTCTGACAAATCTACTTCTGTATGTAGGAGTCTGTCACTCGCAGCATGAATATTACATGACAACACACATGGCATAAACAATAGAAACTGCATTCAGGTTTTTATTTTGCTAATTGTTTTCTCTCGTGGTGACGCCGCCTATAATTTTCGTAATGGAACACTTCGCATCATCTCTTTGTGCTACATAGTGCTGTTGTGATATCAAAGTACAAAGCATAGTTCGACTCATTCGTTGTGTCGTGGAAACACAACTGCCGTCTCGCCATGCATTGACGAAACGCACATTACGCGCAAATATCGTGCTGCGCTTGCATGGAGCGTTTGAATGGTTAACAGGAAACTTAATTAATAACTGCTTAGCACATGTCAACCTCATCCAGGCGCCGTAGCACAGCGCCAGCACTAGTGTCGACAACATGTCTAGCAACGTCACGCAGCACCATCAAAACAGTCCAGTAAAAATCTGCACATTTTTCACCAAACCCGGACATTTTGGTTAAAAAGCAAATTTGTGTCTTAAATGACTAGTAGGGTTTCCTGGACTGCAACTAAAATCAACCCCGGGGAAGGGTTGCAGTAAAGGTTTTCAGGAACAATATACGTACCCTACCTTTGTCAAATTTTCTTTCTTTCTTTTTTGGCTATCCATACCAGTTTGCGCGCACAATGCGTAGCACTGCTCAGCAAGCTAATGCTTAGTATGCTTGTTTCGATGTGTATTTCCTGTATCCATTTATTGTATAATATAAGAAATAAAATGTTTGGCAGAAGTGTCTTATATTTGGCAGACGTGTTTGGCTGAAGAATCTTATATCACATGTCCAGGAAACTATTTTTTAACCCAAACACGAGCTGAGGCCAAACTCGCTATATACAGCACTTAATAGAATATGCCGTTTCACAAACAATCTTAAGACACATTTGCACAAGGGATCGATTTTCTAAATCATTAATTCAATCGACGAAATATCATCGATTGAGTGCAAACAAAATTTCCTGTGGTAATTTGTAACAGATGGTGCGTTTAGCGGATGTTACTCCATCGCGTATACGTGGTATGGAAAGCAAATCACGACGTTGATAACGATTTGACAAGGCCTAAATATAGTTGTCACTTGATTTATTATTGAGAAAACCATAGTTATTAAGACACGGTGTTAAATTTGAACTCTACGTCTGATTAATTAAAACATTAAAAGTAACTAAAGTAATTAAACTATTAATACAAATATGATGGAATTAGTGCAGATACAGATACTACAGTGTGTACACGAGCCAGAGAGGCAACAGGCAACACTTGACCAATCGATAAAACTTTTGCGGGACCAATGCATGTTTGCTTTGTATGATATTCTTACACTTAGTATTGAGTAGTAGTCTGTACTGTTAAATCATTATTTTGCCCCGGTGCGTGAACGCCGACCGAGAGCCAAAAACTGGCGCCGAATAACGTCATAATTAATTTCGTTGGCACGTACATGACGCTATGTTATGTAAAATCAAAGAATTTGGAGAGGGCTATTAATTTCCTAGTTCATCAGTTCAATATGCACTAACATATCTAGCCTAGAGCAGGAAACTCGGATGTATTAATTTGTCTTATTTGTAACGTAACATTGCTTAGGCGCCTATGCCCAAACAAGAATTCATTCCATTTAATCTAGCCTGCTGACAAAGGTGTCGCAATTTGTTTTTATGATAATCTGACCCATGGTGGTCATCACCAGGGTGGTCATCACCAGGGTGGTCATCACCATGGTGGTCATCACCAGGGTGGTCATCACCAGGGTGGTCATCACCAGGGTGGTCATCACCAGGGTGTTAGTTCAACAATCAGTAGAGCTGTGCCACTTCTGTATCCCCCACTCTTACAAATATAGACTATTGTAACCCTTTAACCAAATTAAGTTGCTTGCTATAGTGACATACGTTGACATTATTCCTAGTAATTTTGAGCCATTCTGCATATCTCTGTGAGGACAGTTACTATAAAATCTACCCTTGTAACCTTTTAACCATATTAAATTGATTTTTTTCAATTGTGACAGCCATTGACATCACTACTGGTCATTTTAAACATTTCAACATCTCTCTGTGAAACCAGGTATTAATTTCCTGACTAAAACCTTTTCCCACCCTGTAAAGTCGCGAGTGTTTTTGTCAACATAATGCACATTGACACACGGTTGTCATGGTTACATATGTAGTTTTTTTTTTTACAAAATGAGCATTCACGACCTTACAGGGTATGGTAGTGTTTTGGCTAGGTAATCAATAACTGCA
Organism: Lamellibrachia columna; assembly: GCA_963662155.1. Classification (NCBI taxonomy): domain Eukaryota; kingdom Metazoa; phylum Annelida; class Polychaeta; order Sabellida; family Siboglinidae; genus Lamellibrachia; species Lamellibrachia columna. The sequence continues at coordinate 42,078,687 of OY759267.1, forward strand.
TCTAAAGAGAGACGTCAAATGGCTCAACATTACCAGGAGAAATATCCATGGGTGTCACAGTAACAAACAACCCAATATAATATGTTTAATGGGCTACAACAAAATGGACTACAAGACAGTACAGGATGGAACAGTGTTTATTGGGTAATAATTAATGTGATGTAATGTAATTAAACTCCATAATTTACTTTTAACATGGTGCACCATAATATAGATCACAGCAAATGTATTGACCAATAAATGAAACTCTTACAAATATGACGAACATGCTCACACACAAATCGGAGCCACAAAATTAGATCAAAACACCCCAAATCAAGGATTGGGGTAAAAATCAAGGTTCCCAGCGCTGAATTTGGATGCATTTTTTTGGGAACTCTGGGCGCCCACCCAGTCATCTTAAAACAAACAAAAAATTTAAACTAAATGTCCGGGTCATCGTGAATTTCTACTGGACTAAAAGTTCGGCAAGTTCGTTTTGTCGTGCCAGAACATTCGCGTTTCTTATGTTGTTCATACACCCCCCCCGCCCGCTCCGTAGAACGTGTTCTGTGGCCAACTCTTTATGGCCAATTCATCTAATGGGCGTATGAGGTGAATGTCTCCCCCACCCCCCCCCCATCGTCTGGCGCACGCTCCCTTCCCCCAAACCAACGACCATTTTTTCTCCATTCGTCAGATTATGTTATTTTGAGTCTTATTTTTTTAAAGATTTTCCCCGGGGATATGCCCCCGGGTTCCAAGAAAACTGGGTACCTTCGCCGCTTGCTATAAATAACCCACACATTCCCACGCCCCTCCATGGAATTAATATGTACCGTATAAGTGTTCCGTTTATTTTAACTTACAGAACCAGTTGGCCACTATGTTGCAAGCACGCGTCTAGGGGCACGGGGGGGGGCTCACGCCCCATATTTTTGGGGGGCTTACACTTATCTGTCTGATGACTAATTTAGTCTGAGAGCCAAATTGATTGTTTTTGTCGAACGCCGGAGGAAATATATGACGGACATGGATGACCCATGTTTACACTGCTGACTTTACTGGCACCCATCACGCTTTTTTTCGGGTACCAATTTTTTTCAATCGTCATACCAATTCGCACGTCATGAAAAAAGGATGTTGAATGCGGAGATAAACCGGTACTTCCCGGCCAAACCTAAAAGGAAATTCATTGTTTACCACTGCACGGACTTTATACATACTCGGATAACGTATGGTTTTTAAATATTGGTTTGTTTAAGGTGTCGCTGGCAGAGGAAGTTACGGCATTTCGAAGTGTGGGACATTTAACTAAATTCTCACGCACGCACGCACGCACGCACGCACGCACGCACGCACGCACGCACGCACGCACGCACGCACGCACGCACGCACGCACGCACGCACGCACGCACGCACGCACGCACGCACGCACGCACGCACACACGCACACACACACACACACACACACACACACACACACACACACACACACACACACACACACACACACACACACACACACACACATGCTGACCAAGTTTTGTCAAAATCAAATACCTTCAGCTCTTTTAAAACGCCCCGACGTGCGATGCCCGTCAATTTTTACAAACATAGCCATGTATTCATGCGCTCACGTGGCCCATAGCACAAAAATTCCCATAAATCCCTCCGCCTGTTAAACTCTAAAAAATGCAGTATTTCATAGCCAATAGCTTCTACAAACAAACATGTAAATATGCCTGCTCAATTGCACTTACGTCACATCATATGAATTGTTTAAATTCACATATCACAATTTAGCACGCCCTACATTCGTGTGAAGCAATAAACAGGTAGGTCAACTATGGTCTTACCCCTGTAGGGGGTTGAGGACAGAGGCCAGTGGCGTTTAATTAGTCAGGTTCAAACAGCCATTTGGAGATCGCTAGTTGCTGGTTCATTACTGTTATACACGTTCCGTAACTACTACCTAGCATTGTGATCGCCCAAGACGGGTGGTCGTCCAATACAGAGGTCGCCCAAGGCAGGTTGTACTCCAATAAACCTGTGGAATGTTCAAACGCTACCGTGTTCCGTGGCGTTACCCGACCGAAACCAATCTGGCTAGCAGCGCTTCTGCCGCCTATTACCACTGCCGCCTATTACACACCACGAACGTCACCACACACCACCACACACCACCACACGCCGACACAAACACATACGCACGCACGCACACGCACACGCACACGCACACGCACACGCACACGCACACACACACACACACACACACGCACGCACGCACGCACGCACGCACACACACACACACGTTGAAGTAATAGCATCGGCTGTAGCCATTACCGTAATGTTGTTCTGGTGTGCAACTGGGCACGGCATTCACGGTTCTTCCGCAGATGCCGTACGTTTGTGTCTATTTCAATGACTGTACGTGTTCTAAATATAATTATGCTCCACTCCGATCCTGCTGACGGATCTCTCCCGGTAACCCGCTTGCTGGTGGCGAGTTGGGCATAGGGTGGTTGTTTTTGGTAGTCTGCTTTCTGACATGCGCTTGACCAGCCCAGCCCAACGCACAATAAGTTTCTAACCAGGCGGGCTCCGATGCTGGTGGCGCGTACCTGTTCAAGAATGTTAACATCGGTTGTTTGGTTTAAACAACGGACACCTATTATAGTAAAGCTCTGAGTGTGCATTGTTGAAATTGTTGACGGTACTTTATCCATGTTTCACTATCATACAAAAGAATAGTTATCTGAGTAGTTCTCCTGAATTGGGGACTACATAGGGACTATATGGGGACGAATACATGGGGACTACATGGGGACTACATGGGGACTACAGGGGATAGACCACATTTTCGACCTTGCAGATTTCTTTGGCCACCTCTAGACGGACAACTAAATCATAAATCCATGAGATAAATTCCAAAGAATCGGTAGTATCAGAGTCAGACACGTGGTGTTTCTACATCTTGAGAACATTTTACTAAAAGTGAACACAATTATGTAAACAACAGCCTGAAAGTTTCCCGACATCACGTACTATCTTTGTAGTTTCATGTCATAAAAAAATTAAGTATTTAACATTTGACTTGATTTATTTTTGCTGATATGATGTCAATAAAGGTGTGTTTAAAGACTGGATGTTTTTTCGGTTTTGTTACTTCACTGTGCGACCATAAAATACCCGTCCCGTGCGTACAGGAAATTTCACTTTTCCGACGACGTGCAATTTCATCAAGCACAAGCCTGAGGTGGCATAAAAGTGTTTACAAATGTCAACTTACTCACAGCAAAGTATCTGGAAAACATTTTTAAAAATCATTTTCAACTATGTCCCACTTGTAACTTGGTCTATTTTAAAAATCAAATTCTAATCGAAGAAACGTCAACAACGAAGAATTGAAGACTCCGGAATAAACTAAGTGTAGTAATACATAGATGACGTTTATAACGGAAATTCCCAACTGGATGTGAAATAGTACGTAGTTCAGTTCAGTCTAGGTACGCACGGGACGTTCACGAGACATTCATCGTTGTGAACAGTACACTTTAAAATTCATCCTTTAGCATGGGCGGATCGAGACCCTGAAAAAGGGGGGGTACCTGGTTTTCAAGAAAAGACACCAGGTGGCTTGACTTCTAATTATAAAAATTTCTACAGGATACGCAAGCTCGCACGGGCAAATTGTAACATAATATTTTATCATTGGGGCAAAATTTCACATACTAATACATAAATTAATCGCTTTATTGGGTTTTAATGCATATCTACGATATATGACCAGCTTATAAGACTAAATAGATCGTACCTAGCATATTTATCTAACAAGAAACTGGTAGATCCCAACAACACTGCTTAACGACCTACGCAACAGCTGGAGCATAATATTCATAAAGAAACATATGCACACAAACCGTCAACTTTGCGAAAATTTATCATATTACATTTTTTCTTTAAACATGCGCAGTTTTTAACATTGTCAATAGATCGACGTGAACTTACCGAAGCTAAACTAGCACATACCGAAGCTAAACTAGTACATCGCTCTCAACTTCAAAAAGAAAGCGATAATGTGACTTGTGCAATGACTATGATGCCATGCACAACATGAATAAATGTTGCTGCTACCCAACACCCAACACCCTACAATGATGAATGTATTCATCGTGCAATCCGAAAAATGTGAATCGATCGGTCTGCAACTTGATCGCACGTAATGTACGAGACGGCCACACTTGTCTGTAGATCATGTAATGTACGTGACGGCCACACTTGTCTGTAGATCATGTAATGTACGGGAAGGCCATACTCGTCTGTAGATCATGTAATGTACGGGACGGCCACACTTGTCTGTAGATCACGTAATGTACGGGATGGCCACACTTGTCTGTAGATCATGTAATGTGCGGGCGGCCACACTTGTCTGTAGATCATGTAATGTACCGGACGGCCACAATTGTCTGTAGATCATGTAATGTACGGGACGGCCATACTTATCTGTAGATCACGTAATGTACGGGACGGCCACACTTGTCTGTAGATCATGTAATGTACGGGACGGCCACACTTGTGTATAGATCATCGGTGGTTGGTGGGGATTGTTTTCTAGCATTTTAACTGTATTCGCGACGCTTGATTTATCTTAAAATCTTAATTTGTCTTCATTGATATGTTTATTGGCTGGTAGTGTAATATTTTGAGAAAATAAATGTGTTCGTCCATTTAGTATTTTTTTGTTTTTCTTTGTTGGGTTTGTCTTTTTCTTTGTTGGGTTTGTCTTTTTCTTTGTTGGGTTTGTTTTTTTCTTTGTTGGGTTTGTCTTTTTCTTTGTTGGGTTTGTCTTTTTCTTTGTTGGGTTTGTCTTTTTCTTTGTTGGGTTTGTCTTTTGGTCATCAAGTTACTTTCCTATTTTATTTCAGAGCTGGTCGGTACGTATGGATGCAAATCGCTGTCAAGCGGGGACTAAAAACCATCCAAAAGGATATGGTGGGGTGGTAAGTTTAATACGTGTGTATAGTAGATCGATGTATGCTTCAGTAACTCTTATTTGTTAAAATGAAACTTATTTCAGTGTCAGCAATGTTGCTTTCTGCGCGATGTGAATATTTGTATCTCCCATTTTCACTTTGTGCAATTTTATGTCTCTTCAGTGACAATTAACATGCGAGTTTCTTTGATGTCTTTTGATACTATCTCGAGAGGAGGAGGATTATGAAGTGCGGTTTCTGAAGCGGAATTTACAATTGACCCGAGCTGGACGAACATCGCCTGGGTTGGAGCGGCTGACGTAATTCCACCCTGGACCTCAACAGACTGGGAAATAGAACTTTGAAGTGTCCCTTCTTCATGCTATTTGTGCATTGAATAAAAGTTTCTGAACGCAGACTTGTCAGACTGTCCTGTTATGCATTTGTGTTTGACTTTCGCCCTAACTCTTTGTCGGTGTTACATGTAACGCTGTGGCATCTACGACTGATCTTTGTCGGTGTTACATGTAACGCTGTGGCATCTACGACTGATCTTTGTCGGTGTTACATGTAACGCTGTGGCATCTACGACTGATCTTTGTCGGTGTTACATGTAACGCTGTGGCATCTACGACTGATCTTTGTCGGTGTTATATGTAACGCTGTGGCATCTACGACTGATCTTTGTCGGTGTTACATGTAACGCTGTGGCATCTACGACTGATCTTTGTCGGTGTTACATGTAACGCTGTGGCATCTACGACTGATCTTTGTCGGTGTTACATGTAACGCTGTGGCATCTACGACTGATCTTTGTCGGTGTTACATGTAACGCTGTGGCATCTACGACTGATCTTTGTCGGTGTTACATGTAACGCTGTGGCATCTACGACTGATCTTTGCTTTCTGATAAGACACTGCTTTCTGTTTTTTCACGATCTACACATAATTTGAGTACATGGTCATGAATAATGCTATTGGTTGTAGGAGGGAAAGTTGTTGAAAATGAAGATCTATGGTAAAATGTAAACACTAGTGTCACGTATGTTGGTTGTACGTGCTCCAGGTGTTGATGTTGTGCTTTCTACTTTCACTTAGTTCTTTCATAACGTACTTCATCCACCAAAACTAGTAATCTTGTGATTATCTCTGATATTGCATTCACAATCATGGTGTCGCCACACTGTAACGCACGTCAGATGTGACACCAATGCGGACCCTTATTTCAAAATGGCGGAATGTGAAAACAGGACGAGGCACTGATTTGTTGACGATCGGATAAAATTTTAGTGAGATAGAGCCTTCTAAAAGTAGGAATTGAACAATCGGATATCAATAACAATTTTGGTCGTGAATTCAACATACTGGTCACCAATTCTGGACAACTGCTCGTGTACAACAGCTTTATATACCACGATCTTAGTGAAGGTCCTAAGTACGCGTTCGGTGAAAACAGTGCTTTTTAGCCTTCCGTAACTACACGTAAAACTACAATACTAGACGCATCACACAAACCTGCGTAGAAACACCTCGTTCCACAACGTCTTATACACTTACACTTCTCCGGTGCGGCTCTTCTAGGCTAGTAGCCTGTTAGCCGATCTTCTCCGGTGCGGCTCTTCTAGGCTAGTAGCCTGGTAGCCGATCTTCTCCGGTGCGGCTCTTCTAGGCTAGTAGCCTGTTAGCCGATCTTCTCCGGTGCGGCTCTTCTAGGCTAGTAGCCTGTTAGCCGATCTTCTCCGGTGCGGCTCTTCTAGGCTAGTAGCCTGTTAGCCGATCTTCTCCGGTGCGGCTCTTCTAGGTTAGTAGCCTGTTAGCCGATCTTCTCCGGTACGGCTCTTCTAGGCTAGTAGCCTGTTAGCCGATCTTCTCCGGTGCGGCTCTTCTAGGTTAGTAGCCTGTTAGCCGATCTTCTCCGGTACGGCTCTTCTAGGCTAGTAGCCTGTTAGCCGATCTTCTCCGGTGCGGCTCTTCTAGGCTAGTAGCCTGTTAGCCGATCTTCTCCGGTACGGCTCTTCTAGGCTAGTAGCCTGTTAGCCGATCTTCTCCGGTGCTGCTCTTCTAGGCTAGTAGCCTGTTAGCCGATCTTCTCCGGTGCGGCTCTTCTAGGCTAGTAGCCTGTTAGCCGATCTTCTCCGGTGCGGCTCTTCTAGGCTAGTAGCCTGTTAGCCGATCTCCTCGTATGTTTGTGCGCATGGGCGGGAAGTTTGTGTTTGCTCACACCGGTAGGCGCACCAGTACTTTGTTTGCGTTTCAAGTTCGAGTGGCATATGGTCGACGTTATCGAGGCCATGCACACAGTTGTATGTTTCGATCATATAACCACGTGCCCGGCGATAAAATAGACTTGGCAGTTTTAGCGCTGTCAGTCTGTCAGTGTAACTTATCTTTGGTACCAGTTTTGTCGCTCTTCGCTGTACACTTTCTAGAAGGTCTTGATCATGTTTCATTATTAGTGACCGTGCAACATTAGCGTATTCTTGTGTTAATATTGATAGTTTCGCTTATTTGTATTTAAATGTATGCATTGACAAAACACATGAAAATCAATTCAATTAGCAAGCAATGGATTATGGCTAACGTAAGGCTATCGAAAAACGCATAATACAACAAATGTGCTCCGATAGCTGCGATTTCCGTGCCGAAGCTGCATTCACCGGGCAGAGAACCATGGTTGTTAACGGCTATTTGTGTAACCATTGTGTCACTGTTTCGAGCAAACGTGCACTGATTGTTAAACACAATGGCGAACCTCGAGTGGCATTGATCTTCAGGGACTACCACTGGCTACTGAAAAGTCATTAATATTCATGACTGTCCATATGCCAGAAACCGGTTGGAAAAATTAGTTCGTCTCCGGACCGACGTAAGCAATGGCGTGTATCGCTTGCTGTACACAGTGACACCCAACTATCGCTTGGCAAATGTGCCGCCATGATGCACTTTAGTGACCCTTGAAGTCAAGGTAATTTTTCAACAGTTTAAACTAACACAGCAAAAGCTAGATCCTTCTAGTGAAGGATCAGTGTAGATTGTATATCAGAAAGTACTCATTTTCACAGACGAGAGTAAATGAATAAATAGATTATCTACATAGTATGCTAGCAACGTGAATATGTTTAAAACAAAAATGACAATTATCTCAGGAGTGCGAGTCACATTGTTGGACTCTCGATAAGCTAATAGCTTCCTTGTCCACTTGCTATCTGGACTTTTGCCTTGAATGGCAATCTTGCTAAAGTTTGTTAACATCTTGTTAAATGCAAGTAATAATAATAATAATTTTATATAGGGGAGACACACACACGCACGCACGCACGCACGCACGCACGCACGCACGCACGCACGCACGCACGCACGCACACACACACACACACACACACACACAAAACCACACACACACACACACACACACACACACACACACACACACACACACACACACACACACACACACACACACACACACACACACACACACACACACACACACACACACACACACACACACACACACACACACACACACACACACACACACACACACACACACACACACACACACACACACACACCACCACCACCACGCGCGCGCACGCGCACGCGCACGCGCACGCGCACGCACGCACATACACCACACACTCACACCACACACGCACGTACGCACCCACGCGCACACACACACACACACACACACACACACACACACACACACACAAACACACACCACACACGCACACCACACACGCACCACCCAGAAAGAAAATGTATGTACCGTCGATATATAGTTAGAATGTAGTTGATCATTATAGTTAATACTTTATGTAATTATTGTATTGTACCTCGGAGAGGTATGTCAACAAATTGGCCAGTAGATTTCCGCGGTGAGTCAAAACAGTTACCCCACCTAACGGGTCTCGGGGGAAAGGGTGAATAAGCAATAGGGAGAAACAATAAGCCCAGGACCGTATTGCCCCATGTGCAGCCACTCGTGACGAGTCCTGCGAAAAACAAAGCGGCACTTACTGAGTTCAGGAGGTATACACGGACATAGTCCCTCTGAAGTGTTCTTTCTTGCCGCCTTGCACATCGTATCGTACCACTGTATAAACAATGTGGCTTCTTGCTTGACATCACCGGGCCGTGTAGGAGGCGTCGACGGCGGCGACGGGTGTGTCGTCGAGGAAGCGGTGGTAATGTTAGCCATTGTTTCATTCACTTCTGGATCATCGCTGATGTAGTGCTTTTGCACAGCGTTGTCGAAGAGACCCGGTCCGAATGTCAGCATGAACATCACCTGCATGGTGGCGCACACGAGGAAACAGGTCTTCAACGAACAACGAAGCATAGACGGCAGCGACGTCGCCTGCATGATGAACGGCCGCTTCTATACTGTATCACAGCTTATCTTGGATGACGCTTCTCTCGGCCCAGTAGTAGTCGTTGACGTCTGAATCATATCCACAGGACGTGTCTGTGCTGTCTGTTTTCCCGACTCGATGGTAACTGAAACAGTGAATGACGAATGATTACACGATTGTTTCTCCTAATTAGTTCTGTCGCATGGAGGTGAATAGATGATCGATGAATTCAGTTAACATGTGGCAGGTAGGGCAGATATTAATAATTCAGCACGGCAGAGTTGTACATCTGCTGGAAGGACTGAAGGCTGAGAATACTGCTGATATTGGATACCGTGCGGCTGGTGCCAGTTCTTTGAGTAACCATTCCACAAGACAACGGGAACTGACCCAGACTCTATTCCAAAACAACTGTCAATCTGCAGGTTGTCGTTGGAGATTTACAGCACCATCAACAAACTTCACCTGATGTGTATATTGTCGTTTGACAGTTCTACGTCAGCTGGTACACTTTAAGCAAACCAAATCAAATCGTAAAATGTATAAGGAGCCATCCCAATGGTTGTTGTTCGCGGCACATCCATACTCAACGATGCTAATACGAGTTTTAAGCTTCATATCTTGCAAAGTTTACGTGCCACTCAAGATTAACAAATGCATACAGTAGAGGTTATGTTTGCCACATCTTAAGGCTTTAAACGTCTATTTATCTCTTCCTTCTAGTTTTTATATATAGCGTATTGATCTTACGCGCGGATGTTGGGCACTTAAAGCAACACTGCACAAACAATTAGCACCCACGCCACGGACGCACGCATGCACACACGCACGCACACATTAAGTACGTACACGAACAATGAGTTTTTAATTGTTTCATTCACGAAACGAGCATTGAACGAATGCTAACCTTCTCAATTTCCACAGCACAGTGGAATTGAGAAGGTTAGCGATAACATTTAATACACGGGCCGTAGTTAAAATCTTCTGCATAATTCATCACATCGGAGTTACTGTGCTCTCCAGCGGGCCGGGCACCGAAAGCCTAGCAACCGTCCAACAATTACAACTAGTCGTATAGTTGTTCCGTCCGACAATTACAACTGGTCGTGTAGATGGTCCGTCCAACAATTACAACTGGTCGTGTAGATGGTCCGTCCAACAATTACAACTAGTCGTGTAGTTGGTCCGTCCGACAATTACAACTGGTTGTGTAGATGGTCCGTCCAACAATTACAACTAGTCGTGTAGTTCTTCCGTCCGACAATTACAACTGGTCGTGTAGTTGTTCCGTCCAACAATTACAACTAGTCGTGTACTTGTTCCGTCCAACGATTACAACGAGTCGTGTAGTTGTTCCGTCCAACAATTACAACTAGTCGTGTAGTTGTTCCGTCCAACAATTACAACTAGTCGTGTAGTTGTTCCGTCCAACAATTACAACTAGTCGTGTAGATGATCCGTCCAACAATTACAACTAGTCGTGTAGTTGTTCTGTCCAACAATTACAACTGGTCGTGTAGTTGGTCCGTCCAACGATTACAACTAGTCGTGTAATTGGTCCGTCCGACTATTGTAGCTGGTCTTGTGGTTGGTCCGTCCAAAAATTATATCTGGTCCTGTAGTTGTTTCGTCCAACAATTACAACTGGTCGTGTAGATGTTCCGTCCAACAATTACAACTGGTCGCGTAGTTGTTCCGTCTAACAATTACAACTGGTCGTGTAGATGTTCCGTCCAACAATTACAACTGTTCGTGTAGTTGTTCCGTCTAACAATTACAACTGGTCGTGTAGTTGTTCCGTCCAAAAAATTACATCTGGTCGTGTAGTTGTTCCGTCTAACAATTACAACTGGTCGTGTAGTTGGTCCGTTCGACAATTGCAGCTGGTTGTGTCAAAATCACCATAACCATCATGCTATTGTTGGCACGGCTTCGCTGAATGAATGTAATTAGTCTCATACGTCGGCATTTGGAATAATCTATTTAGATAACTCACGATCTTTATGAAATGCACGTTGGTAATTATCATGCATTCGTCGATTCTTAGAATTTCAAACGAAACCCTGCCATTCCGACTGCAGCAGGCGTTGTGTTATCACATTAACTGATCCAACTTCAGCGCGTCGACTATAATTGATTGTGATGTCCGACTGTGGTCATTGTGTCGAAAATGTATTGTTGTTATTATAGCTTGCTGCAGTGAATAAATCATCTGTAGGTGAAACAGCAGCCTACGCTCACCGGAAATGCATTAACTTTTCTCGTTTGCACCTGATGCAGGATATATCCGCTTCCATATATAGACCCCCATTCGCGCGGTGTAAATAATGTGTTTCTCGGAGGGGGGCTCAAACCGGTTGCTGGTGACCAGGACATTAGGTTTAATGACATCAACAAGCAAGAAAGGTCACGAGAGAATTGATTCGCACCGTTTCAATAACGTCTGTTCATGGAAAAGCGGGAAAGTGCTCATGAAAAGCTGGGCACATCTTCATGCACTCATTTTTTATAGTTTCTTTTGCATTTTCCGTCGTTTTTTAACGTGCTGTTTTACGGGTCGCCAGTTTGATATGCCGTTCTTGATCGCGACGAACGCACGCGCGAGAAAATGTGAAATCACTTGAGAACAAAGAAATAAAATGTGCATAGAATGGCCTCGTGTGCTACAAATAACCAAATTTTACCGGGAATTTTGTTTGTTTTTGAAAGCAACCCGTCCAAAAAGCGGGAGCAAGAAAAAAGGCCCCTGGAGGTAAGACGCCCCCAACACGGATGCAAAATATAAAACCCTGAACGTCCAAAAATCTGGTGCAAAATGAAGCTAACATCTATCGGATACTCACTCCGAAAGCTCAACAACACGAGACAGACGTAATTAAATCGGTGTTTTTTTTTAAACTTTTATATGCGCTATTATACGCTCTGATCTAACCTTTTGGCAATACTAAAATGGTGCAACTCAATGTAAAACGATATGAAACATGAACTTAATTGGTGACATAATAATAGTATTATTTAGTTGACGGTCAAACAATACAAAATGGGCAGTATATCATGTTGTGTTTTGTATACATCGTGTTAAGACATACGTAGTGCACGTGGGGCAAGACGGTCCCCATGCATATGGGGCAAGACAGTTCCTATGTCTCATGCCGTACGCACATGGTCATAATATATAAAATGTATTACATATGACCAATTATGTTTAATAAATTTAATATAATATGAACGTTGAATAATTTACGCTCTGCTAATCTGTAGGCTGTAATTATGATCGAATATTACTAAGCTAATATTATATTATGTATGGATTGCAAGGTGTATATGATATGTTAACTGCAATTTAAATTTAACAGCTATAATAGCCTAATATATTGCTATCATACTATTTCCATGTAAACATTTTATGTCCAGGCAGTGGTTCGTTCATATAAGCGAAAACCACGGGGGAGGGAGCTATTGACCGTTTTGCCCCAGGCAGAGGGCCGTCTTGCCCCAGGGATGGGACAAGACAGTTTTTTGGTACTCTTGTTATTTTTGAAATGCAACTCATCTGTCAATTTGCTGAAAATAATTTTCAAATGGGTAACATACATACCTATCTACAATATGAGCACATTAAAGATATGTTAATATAGTTTAATGGTGTACAATGTGTAGGTTTTCCTTAGGGGGGCCGCCCTGCCCCAGGTTACCCTATTTCCCGCCCAAAAGGGGTAATGTTGACACCTATGATCTGATATCAATGTGCCTTCTCTGCTGGTTACGGGCAGTGACGTTGTGTCACATTCGTTTTCCCGGGCCATGCGTCATTTTGATAACAAATAAAACCAACTCTGCTAGAATGTAACTTTTTAAAATAATATTTTCCCACGAATAAAGCGCACAAAAAGGCCCAAGAAGAAACATTAGTCAAACCTGGCATGAAAAGTACCAACATACAAAGTACCAACATACAAAGTCCAATGTTTGAGCGATTTATAGTATACTATTTGCATTCACTTAACAGTAGAGGTGGGAATACTGGAAAACAGCCTAAGAATATAATGTGTTTGAAATAGCATACGTTCTCACGAGTACATCAGTTGAGTATTTACTTTCTATATAAATAATTATTTTATAAATATCAGCAACTAAATCTTCGAATAATAATGATACTTGAGATGCACTACAACAACGTAACGACACCAAAGGCAATACAGCCAATGAACACAACAACAACAACGTGGCATTGACGAAGTTTCCATAAAGCTATCACAAGAAAGAGAAGACCAGAGCACTAAATCACTAGCAACAATGGTATATGTAAGTTGGCACATATTGTTTGAACTATCATAAGAGTTGTTTGAACTATCATAAGAGTTGTTTGAACTGTCATAAGAGTTGTTTGAACTATCATAAGAGTTGTTTGAACTATCATAAGAGTTGTTTGAACTATCACAAGAGTTGCTAAAAAGACATTAGAAGTGGCTAAAGAGCCTTTCCGAAGATATCTTTAGTCCACAGACTAAAAGGCTCTTTAGACTAGAATCTAGACACACTGGTTGAGGGGATGGTATGGAACGGGACGGGAGGAGATTGTGGATGGGGAGAGGAGGAGTGGGGTAGGTGGGGAGAGCAGGGGCATAGAGGATGGTGTGGGCGGGGAGAGCAGGGGCATGGAGGATGGGGTGGGTGGGGAGAGCAGGAGCATAGAGGATGGGGTGGGTGGGGAGAGCAGGGGCATGGATGGGGTGGGTGGGGAGAGCAGGGGCATAGAGGATGGGGTGGGTGGGGAGAGCAGGGGCATGGAGGATGGGGTGGGTGGGGAGAGCAGGGGCATGGAGGATGGGGTGGGTGGGGAGAGCAGGGGCATAGAGGATGGGGTGGGTAGGGAGAGCAGGGGCATGGAGGATGGGGTGGGTGGGGAGAGCAGGGGCATGGAGGATGGGGTGGGTGGGGAGAGCAGGGGCATGGAGGAGGGGTGGGTGGAGAGAGCAGGGGCATGGAGGATGGGGTAGGTGGGGAGGGGAGGGAGGAAGGTGTTGACAAAAGTGCTTTACTCTATATGATGTATTGATATGAGCGCTAACCATAGAAGCGAGGTATCAACATGTCAACGACCCGACAAAGACGATGGTGGTATCAACATGTCAACGACCCGACACAGACGATGGTGGTATCAACATGTCAACCACCCGACAAAGACGATGGTGGTATCAACATGTCAACGACCCGAAAAAGACGATGGTGGTATCAACATGTCAACGACCCGACAAAGACGATGGTGGTATCAACATGTCAACGACCTGACAAAGACGATGGTGGTATCAACATGTCAACGACCCGACACAGACGATGGTGGTATCAACATGTCAACCACCCGACAAAGACGATGGTGGTATCAACATGTCAACGACCCGAAAAAGACGATGGTGGTATCAACATGTCAACGACCCGACAAAGACGATGGTGGTATCAACATGTCAACGACCTGACAAAGACGATGGTGGTATCAACATGTCAACGACCCGACAAAGACGATGGTGGTATCAACATGTCAACGACCCGACACAGACGATGGTGGTATCAACATGTCAACGACCCGACAAAGACGATGGTGGTATCAACATGACAACGACCCGACACAGACGATGGTGGTATCAACATGTCAACGACCCGACACAGACGATGGTGGTATCAACATGTCAACGACCCGACAAAGACGATGGTGGTATCAACATGTCAACGACCCGACAAAGACGATGGTGGTATCAACATGTCAACGACCCGACAAAAACGATGGTGGTATCAACATGTCAACGACCCGACAAAGACGATGGTGGTATCAACATGTCAACGACCCGACAAAGACGATGGTGGTATCAACATGTCAACGACCCGACACAGACGATGGTGGTATCAACATGTCAACGACCCGACACAGACGATGGTGGTATCAACATGTCAACGACCCGACAAAGACGATGGTGGTATCAACATGTCAACGACCCGACAAAGACGATGGTGGTATCAACATGTCAACGACTCGACAAAGACGATGGTGGTATCAACATGTCAACGACCCGACAAAGACGATGGTGGTATCAACATGTCAACGACCCGACACAGACGATGATGGTATCAACATGTCAACGACCCGACACAGACGATGGTGGTATCAACATGTCAACGACCCGACAAAGACGATGGTGGTATCAACATGTCAACGACCCGACAAAGACGATGGTGGTATCAACATGTCAACGACTCGACAAAGACGATGGTGGTATCAACATGTCAACGACCTGACAAAGACGATGGTGGTATCAACATGTCAACGACCCGACAAAGACGATGGTGGTATCAACATGTCAACGACCCGACACAGACGATGATGGTATCAACATGTCAACGACCCGACAAAGACGATGGTGGTATCAACATGTCAACGACCCGACAAAGACGATGGTGGTATCAACATGTCAACGACCCGACAAAGACGATGGTGGTATCAACATGTCAACGACCCGACACAGACGATGATGGTATCAACATGTCAACGACCCGACAAAGACGACGGTGGTATCAACATGTCAACGACCCGACACAGACGATGGTGGTATCAACATGTCAACGACCCGACACAGACGATGGTGGTATCAACATGTCAACGACCCGACAAAGACGATGGTGGTATCAACATGTCAACGACCCGACAAAGACGATGGTGGTATCAACATGTCAACGACTCGACAAAGACGATGGTGGTATCAACATGTCAACGACCCGACAAAGACGATGGTGGTATCAACATGTCAACGACCCGACACAGACGATGATGGTATCAACATGTCAACGACCCGACACAGACGATGGTGGTATCAACATGTCAACGACCCGACAAAGACGATGGTGGTATCAACATGTCAACGACCCGACAAAGACGATGGTGGTATCAACATGTCAACGACTCGACAAAGACGATGGTGGTATCAACATGTCAACGACCTGACAAAGACGATGGTGGTATCAACATGTCAACGACCCGACAAAGACGATGGTGGTATCAACATGTCAACGACCCGACAAAGACGATGGTGGTATCAACATGTCAACGACCCGACAAAGACGATGGTGGTATCAACATGTCAACGACCCGACAAAAACGATGGTGGTATCAACATGTCAACGACCCGACACAGACGATGATGGTATCAACATGTCAACGACCCGACAAAGACGACGGTAGTATCAACATGTCAACGACCCGACACAGACGATGGTGGTATCAACATGTCAACGACCCGACACAGACGATGGTGGTATCAACATGTCAACGACCCGACAAAGACGATGGTGGTATCAACATGTCAACGACCCGACAAAGACGATGGTGGTATCAACATGTCAACGACCCGACAAAGACGATGGTGGTATCAACATGTCAACGACCCGACAAAGACGATGGTGGTATCAACATGTCAACGACCCGACAAAGACGATGGTGGTATCAACATGTCAACGACCCGACACAGACGATGATGGTATCAACATGTCAACGACCCGACACAGACGATGGTGGTATCAACATGTCAACGACCCGACAAAGACGATGGTGGTATCAACATGTCAACGACCCGACAAAGACGATGGTGGTATCAACATGTCAACGACCCGACACAGACGATGATGGTATCAACATGTCAACGACCCGACAAAGACGATGGTGGTATCAACATGTCAACGACCCGACAAAGACGATGGTGGTATCAACATGTTAACGACCTGACAAAGACGATGGTGGTATCAACATGTCAACGACCCGACAAAGACGATGGTGGTATCAACATGTTAACGACCCGACAAAGACGATGGTGGTATCAACATGTTAACGACCTGACAAAGACGATGGTGGTATCAACATGTCAACGACCCGACAAAGACGATGGTGGTATCAACATGTCAACCACCCGACAAAGACGATGGTGGTATCAACATGTTAACGACCCGACAAAGACGATGGTGGTATCAACATGTCAACGACCCGACACAGACGATGGTGGTATCAACATGTCAACGACCCGACACAGACGATGGTGGTATCAACATGTCAACGACCCGACACAGACGATGGTGGTATCAACATGTCAACGACCTGACAAAGACGATGGTGCACTCTAAAAACAGATTGGTTAAAATGACCAGGATATTGGTCAAATTCAACCAATGTGGTTGGTAGATATGTGTCCAACCAATCTCTTGGTTAACTTTTTAACCAATCCATATTGGTTAGAATAGTAACCAACATATGTTGGTCAATTTAACCAAGTTATTGGTTAATATATCTAGGTCATGTAGCAACCAATGTAAATTGGTTAGGCTAGGACCAATTATATTGGTTGGAATATGACCAATTGATTGGTTGTCTAGAATAGGACCAATTATGTGGAATTAATACAATATACCATTTAGGCAATGCAATAGACAACAAGCTAGAGTTCATTCTACTATCACTGCATGCATTTAATTTCAGGAACATCATGTCAGTTTTTTCCACAAAGTTGTCAGTGCAAGTCGGTGCAAAACATGTAATATGACGGCATTGTATTGAGACATTAAATCATTTAACCTTTAGAGACCCGGATTTTTTTTCAAGAAATTGCTATGCTATTCTTTAAACGCATGTCATTCCATTACTATAAAGAATTTCAATACACATGTATACATTTTTGGAAAGGTAATATCCTCAAGAATTCAGTCACAGTGAAATATTTGTGTTTATAAGTTGTCAGACATCACACTTTATTCAAAATGGCTGACAATCATTATCGCTGGCGACACATCATCACATTTATTAGACAATAACAAAAAAAGTACTACTCACATATGAAAACTGTTTACATATTCAGAAACTGCACTAAAAACTACACAAAGATGCAAAGTTTGAAGAAAATATCTTCATTGTTTCCTGTTCTATACAAAGTACGAACTGTAGGCCTAGCCACAGGCCTGCCATGTCCACGACCACGCCCTCTGTGAATAGGGGACCGGTCACGTCCACGTCTTGACTTTGAAGCGGTAGCCCTACCTCGCCTGGGTCTGCCTGTCGTTGCCGTTGCCCTGGCCTTAGACCTAGTCAGTCTAGCCACACCTTGCTGTTGTTCACTGTAGCTGTCAGTGTCACTGCTGCTTTCAGGATGAAGATTACCACTGGTAGCAGCAGCTACAACTGTCGAAACCACTCCACTTCCACTCGGGATTGGATCGATCGAATCAATTGTTTCAGTCTCACTGTCCGAATGAACAGGCGTCACAGCGAGCGATATTTCGGCTTCTTCGTCAGTCTCGCTATCATCTTCATTCGATAATTCACTATCTTCCATATCATCAATAATTCGAAGCACCTCGTGTGGATCTGCGATCAAGCGCGATCGCAGCGCCATTACTTACTTTTACGGCGGAACACAAATTATCAACAACAATCTTCAAAACGCTATAACAACACTAATATAAAAAAAAATTGCGACGCCATTACTACAGGGAATGCCTAGGCTATTGCTCTATTGATCAATGCCCTACACCCCTCTACCAGAGCAATGAAATTACCGCAACAGACCACATATGACCACCCCTATGCCGTCGCGCGATATATCGCGCGACCGGTTTCTAAAGGTTTTAACATAAAATACAATACATTATAAACTACGGGTGAACGATATAGAACTAAAGCCAATAAAAAATCAATGCAAACAAAGGCAAATGATAGAATAGCTCAAACTGGCACGTCTAGTCAATGTACTAGTAACCCTCAAGGTCATGAAAGTATAAAAATGTGTCGTGTGACATATGCACAATGTAAATTGTTAATTGTGTTACATGAAATAATTCAAGAGACGTCACACTGTGATCTTGATTTCAGTTTTCTAGTACACACAAAAGTACACATTACGAGTACACATTTGTAAGGGCAAATAACTGGCATGCAGTGCATGACTCTATTCGTTGTCTGTTTCAATTACTAACTAACCAAGTACAATGCACATAGAGCAGACGGGCAGCTTGATGACAACTAAAAACAAAACAATGTCAGCTTCGTATTTCTAGTCCTAACATTTAATGTGGCCGAGAAGTTCCATCTCTCTTGGTGTGACCACGTCATATGGCGTGGTGATGTTGAAAAGCCCCTTCTGTACGAATGTCCACACGTCTGCTGCCTCAGCGGGGTACTCTGCATTGAATATAAAGAAGACCTTGAAACAGATGTCGAATGCCTTCACCAAAAAGTCCACCTCATAGAGCACATCCTCACAGAGGAGGAATAACTCCTTGGCCGCCAAGATAGTGTCACAAAGAGCGAGGATTTGAGGTTGCCGAGTCATACCTCACTTCTCCTCTCATCTCTTTCTTAGGTAGGCAGCAAGGTATGTCCCACTCTGGAATAAGCAAGGAACACGGAGTATAATACGCTGAAGCATGACGACATTCCAGTACATTATGTGTACATTTATTTATATATTCATTTATAATTACTAAGTTAGTAATGTTTTTGATTACGGATGTGGCATATGCTGCGAAGATAGACATGCCATGTGTACTCCAGTGAGAAGTGTCAAATAGCCAGACTGGTGACTATAGAACAGTGGATTTGAACAAAAAAGTTAATACTTAAACTTACACCTGAATGTCTCAATCATGTGATGCATTCCCCAATCGGCCATCGTGTCTTCCACATAATTGTCCATCAGTGATGACTGGTGAAACTACAAAAATATTACCAAATATATTAATCAATATAAAGTACTAATTGGTAGACATCAAGTAGGTCTAAATACTCAAACTACCCGTTATATAGAAAATAGCAACACAGCTGCACAAGTCCACAGTGACTCAATACCATTGTATTTATGTAGTTCACTACACGCGTTTACTTTACTAAGAATGTATGACATAGTATGTAACAGCTAATAAACAGCTACAAGAAGCAATTTGAGTTTGTTAAATCTTGCTGGCTGGTACATGTAGACTATCCTTGAAAGTCATTAACACTGACTGCTGTCTGCCATCTAGTGGAGTATGGCTGTTGCTATGAACCACCCCGCTGGCTTGAGCTGGTCACTGGGTAATTTGTCATTTCTGCATTCCACAGTCAAACACAGGATATATCAGTTTCAAACATTCCATTAAAGCTTTGCTAACTAACTTTACTAACTACTTACAACTCCGCATTTTACAGTTAACATAGAGCAAGATGTACACTGGCTAACAGAGAGTTACTAACTCCTTATGATGATAAACCAAGATCTGGTATATTTCATCAAGAACTCCTAGTACTGCTTCCAGCTCTATATGAAAACTGATACGTGCGGGCTTGGCCCGTCTCCATCACTAAACACATACAAGGTCACACCCCTGAGAATAAAACTAGTCATATGTATGAATATATACTAATACATTACATTAAAGTTACATCAAATAATAGCATATTCCTTTATATACCATATCATGCCAAAATTATATAATATAAACAAACTTTTGGTTAAGAAACTATTTGACACTTACCAAGTGTCTACGCGATGGCCTCGTCAGTTCAAAGTCATGCTGTGAAAAGGACGTTGCCTGCATCTCACGTGACCACTGCCACTCAGCAAATGTAGTCACCTAGTATTTAACTGAAACTTCTTGGATTGTTTAGTTGTTTTATTATGGGATTCACAAAGTACTAATACAGCGGTTTAAGTTGCTGTACTGCACAATAAGGAAGACATCAGGCAACAATAATAAACAAAGATTGGTTGTAGGCCTAACCAATGTGATTGGTTACCGGACAACCAAAATAATGGTCACTAGTTGACCAATATATTGGTTAAGCCAACCGATATTGGGCCAAACAATTATATTACTAATCTAATGTACTAATACATCGTCTGAAGTTGCTGTACTGCACAATAAGCACGGCATAAGGCAACAATAATGCATAAAACAATTGGTTGTAGGCGTAACCAATGTGATTGGTTACCGGACAACCAACGTATTGGTCACTAGTTGACCAATATATTGGTTAAAACAACCAATATATAACCAATATTGGGCCAACCAATTAGATTGGTCGTTTTCTCAACCAATCTGTTTTTAGAGTGTGGTAACAACATGTCAACGACCCGACACAGACGATGGTGGTATCAACATGTCAACGACCCGACAAAGACGATGGTGGTATCAACATGTCAACGACCCGACAAAAACGATGGTGGTATCAACATGTCAACGACCCGACACAGACGATGGTGGTATCAACATGTCAACGACCCGACAAAGACGATGGTGGTATCAACATGTCAACGACCCGACAAAGACGATGGTGGTATCAACATGTCAACGATCCGACAAAGACGATGGTGGTATCAACATGTCAACGACCCGACAAAGACGATGGTGGTATCAACATGTCAACGACCCGACAAAGACGATGGTGGTATCAACATGTCAACGACCCGACAAAAACGATGGTGGTATCAACATGTCAACGACCCGACAAAGACGATGGTGGTATCAACATGTCAACGACCCGACAAAAACGATGGTGGTATCAACATGTCAACGACCCGACAAAGACGATGGTGGTATCAACATGTCAACGACCCGACAAAGACGATGGTGGTATCAACATGTCAACGACCCGACACAGACGATGGTGGTATCAACATGTCAACGACCCGACACAGACGATGGTGGTATCAACATGTCAACGACCCGACAAAGACGATGGTGGTATCAACATGTCAACGACCCGACAAAGACGATGGTGGTATCAACATGTCAACGACCCGACAAAAACGATGGTGGTATCAACATGTCAACGACCCGACACAGACGATGGTGGTATCAACATGTCAACGACCCGACAAAGACGATGGTGGTATCAACATGTCAACGACCCGACAAAGACGATGGTGGTATCAACATGTCAACGACCCGACAAAGACGATGGTGGTATCAACATGTCAACGACCCGACAAAGACGATGGTGGTATCAACATGTCAACGACCCGACACAGACGATGGTGGTATCAACATGTCAACGACCCGACACAGACGATGGTGGTATCAACATGTCAACGACCCGACAAAGACGATGGTGGTATCAACATGTCAACGACCCGACAAAGACGATGGTGGTATCAACATGTCAACGACCCGACAAAGACGATGGTGGTATCAACATGTCAACGACCCGACAAAAACGATGGTGGTATCAACATGTCAACGACCCGACACAGACGATGGTGGTATCAACATGTCAACGACCCGACAAAGACGATGGTGGTATCAACATGTCAACGACCCGACAAAGACGATGGTGGTATCAACATGTCAACGATCCGACAAAGACGATGGTGGTATCAACATGTCAACGACCCGACAAAGACGATGGTGGTATCAACATGTCAACGACCCGACAAAGACGATGGTGGTATCAACATGTCAACGACCCGACAAAAACGATGGTGGTATCAACATGTCAACGACCCGACATAGACGATGGTGGTATCAACATGTCAACGACCCGACAAAGACGATGGTGGTATCAACATGTCAACGACCCGACAAAGACGATGGTGGTATCAACATGTCAACGACCCGACAAAGACGATGGTGGTATCAACATGTCAACGACCCGACAAAGACGATGGTGACGACAACAACGTTAGTTAGCGGAGCTGGTTAACTATCACATTCAAGCTTGACAGTCAATCACTGCAACAAACTGACTGAATCTGGCAAAAATCCACACTGACAACGAATTGGAAAGTATCAGGATGTATTCGAAAAATTGGCCATGGCGTAGCACAACTAGGATATCTCCCAAAGACCACGATTTGGCTGCATAAATCAGCACTCAGCATAAATTGAATAACACTGATAAAGGAACGTCATGTTATAGGTCATGTACACTTGCAGTTGCTATATGTTTAACAAGATTTAACAAGATTGCCATCCCAAACAACAAGTTCCAGATGGCAACTGGACAAGGAAGCCATTGGCTTATCGAGAGTCCAACAATTTTCTCATCTATGTGTAGCCCGGCCTTATCAGATATCTGTCAATTCTATTTTTAAACATATTCACACTACTAGCATTAACACAATCATTTGGCAGTTTGTTCCATTCATTTATCACCCTCTGTGAGAAAGAGTACTTTCTCATGTCCAACCTACACTGCTCCTTAACTAATGCTGCTTTGTGTCCTCTGGTTCTATTGCCTTCTTTAATTTTGAAGAACATATTCCTTTCAACATCCTCATAACCGTTCACTATTTTAAACACTTCTATTTGGTCTCCTCTTAGTCTCTTGGTCTCTAGTGTTGTCAAACCACATTGTAATAAGCGACTTTCGTAACTAAGGTCTCTCAATTCTGGAATAATTTCGTTGCTCTTCGTTGTATTCTTTCTAGCTTGTTTATGTCTTTTTACGATACGGCCTCCATGCTTCAATACAATATTCCAAATGTGGTCTAACTATTGCTTTGTACAGGGGTACAATTAGATGTTTCTCCTTATACATGATAGTTCTCCTAATTAGCCCTAGAAGTTGACTTCCTTTCGAAGCAGCAATCCCTCATTGCTCTGAAACTTTCATGTCAGCACTAAATGTTAAAAGTCCTTTTCTTGTGAGGTTCTACCTAGTACAGCATCCCCCATTTTATATTCCTCGTCCATATTTCCATGTCCTATGTGTATACATTTACACTTCCCAAAATTGAATAACATTTGCCATTTTTCTAACCATTTAACTATTTTTTCTAGATCATCCTGTAAACTTTGTTTATCTGTATCATTAGTAACCTTTCTGAATACTTTTGTGTCATCTGCAAATTTGAGTACTTTGCTAGATATGTCATCCTCCAAATCATTTATATATATTAAAAACAGTATAGGGCCTAATACTGATCCCTGTGGTACCCCACTCAAAACAGATTTCCAGTTTGGATGCTCGTTTCGGCTGTTTTATCAACCCTTGAGTCTATCCTGCGCTGCATGTGATGGTTGTTGATTTCGTGCGCGTTACTGGGGACAGACGTTTCCACGAACGAGTGAATGCTCCGTTTCCATGGAATAGTCAATGCTACGTTTCCACAGCTGAGTTAGTGCTGCGTTTCCCCGATAGAGTGAATGCTGCGTTTCTACGGCTGAGTGAATGCTGCGCTTCCACGGCTGAGTGAATGCTGCGTTTCCACGGCTGAGTAAATGCTGCGTTTCTACGGCTAAGTGAATGCTTCGTTTCCACGACTGAGTGAACACATTATTTGCTCTACACGCAGTGGTCGGAGATTTGTCAAGCATTACTTGGGATAGTCCTTGTTCCTCTGAATCCTGAACAATTACAGCTCAGTCTAGTACATGACAACCTCTTTCCACACGACTAGAGCAAATACCTTCGACAACAGGTAAACTACACCCGCAGGTATAGTCAGAATGGAATAGCTCAAATTACATGCCGCAAACGGTATTCACGATTTGTATCACTACTGTTGTGTAGTGTCCACTATCAGCACGGTTAAAAATAGACGTCCACAATGGCAGCTGTTTGTGAGTGAGCCGATCAGTAGCCTTTGGGGCACGATGGATTGATTTGTACCAAGCAACTATCACACAACAAATCAACGGCTATGAAAGACATAAAAAATAATGTGTTCACTCAGTCATGGAAACGAAGCATTCACTTAGCCGAGGAAACGCAGCATTCACTCAGCCGTGGGAACGCAGCATTCACACTATCGGGAAAACGCAGCACTGACTCAGCCGTGGAAACGTAGGATTGACTATTCCAAGGAAACGGAACATTCACTCATTCGTGGAAACGTAGCATTCACTCAGTCGTTAACACGTAGCATTCACTCAGTCGCGGAAACGTAGCATCCACTCAGTCATAGAAACGTAGAATTACTAAATGATTCGCATGGATAACACGTATATAGTGTTCCATCATGGCGTATCGAGGTTGCGTCGAATTTCACCACCGATAACAAAAATGGTCCACAACGCCTTTGCAGGTTATGCGTATGCATTAAATCCTGTCAACACACGATCAACACGATTCACCACTGTCAGACCTACATTATATTGTGGGCGCGTTCAATGTTACTTTAGTGTGGGTGATCACGACTACATGAAACCGATGTCATTTGACCTCAAAACCCCGCCGCATGAAACTGAATTACATGGACCCGTGAGATTCGCCGGTAGTCACAGGGGTCTACAGCTATATATGGATAGACACGTGAAAACATTTCCTCGTCCATCATGCAGTAACCATTACTAATACCGTTCATATTCAGCCGTCATCACAAAAAATTATTGAATATTTCCAATGTAATTCATCTGCTAGGCTAAACCCGCCCTTCCAGGGTAAATTATCCTTTACCCGCTACTCATATAGCGCATTGAAAAATATTGTATTTATTAAATGTAATGAAATTGAAGTTGAATCTATGATGGTCGTTTTCATTAATGAAATCACACCGTGACGTTAATGAAATCACACCGTGACGAGTGTGATCGTTTCGTGTTCGTGCAAAGCAATCACGAACAATTACGAACGTCCAGTTGGCAAGTGTACGGCATAGCGTGACTGAGTGACGTCAGAGCTGAGGTTGCGTTGGCGCAGCCTGACCCGTTTATCCAGAGTGTTATGCAAGTCCCAACAAGCATTGATTTGAACTATCTTAAGACACATATTGAGCGCTGGAACAATGGTCGACTTTTAAGCATCAGCGAACCCGGGTTTTAAAACGAACATCTAGAAGACAAATGTAACGATAAACAGTGAGGTAAAAATCCGCCAATAACAGTACAACAGTACAGGGGAAAGCTAGAAACTAGGTTAGTACACCTACTCGGAGATGAGGGTAACCCTCAACAATGAAACCACCGAGGAAATCATGTAGAAAGGATTCAACTAGCTTGGGTTAAGTTTGGAAGACTTAGCGATATTGTCAAAGAGCAATACTTCCGTGTCTTAATCAAGAGACTGGTGGTTTATAACCAATGCATCATACCAGTCGGAGCATAGACCTAGACCACAACACTGCAATGATGTTTAATCGTCGGTAACACGGATAACACACTACACAGCATCAGAACATGTTATCATTGTATAACTGGTCCTTTATCCCCGCCATTCCGGTGGTACAATGTTATCATTGTATAACTGGTCCTTTATCCCCGCCATTCCGGTGGTACAATGTTATCATTGTATAACTGGTCCTTTATCCCCGCCATTCCGGTGGTACAATGTTATCATTGTATAACTGGTCCTTTATCCCCGCCATTCCGGTCGTACAATGTTATCATTGTATAACTGGTCCTTTATCCCCGCCATTCCGGTCGTACAATGTTATCATTGTATAACTGGTCCTTTATCCCCGCCATTCCGGTCGTACAATGTTATCATTGTATAACTGGTCCTTTATCCCCGCCATTCCGGTCGTACAATGTTATCATTGTATAACTGGTCCTTTATCCCCGCCATTCCGGTCGTACAATGTTATCATTGTATAACTGGTCCTTTATCCCCGCCATTCCGGTCGTACAATGTTATCATTGTATAACTGGTCCTTTATCCCCGCCATTCCGGTCGTACAATGTTATCATTGTATAACTGGTCCTTTATCCCCGCCATTCCGGTCGTACAATGTTATCATTGTATAACTGGTCCTTTATCCCCGCCATTCCGGTGGTACAATGTTATCATTGTATAACTGGTCATTTATCCCCGCCATTCCGGTCGTACAATGTTATCATTGTATAACTGGTCCTTTATCCCCGCCATTCCGGTCGTACAATGTTATCATTGTATAACTGGTCCTTTATCCCCGCCATTCCGGTCGTACAATGTTATCATTGTATAACTGGTCCTTTATCCCCGCCATTCCGGTCGTACAATGTTATCATTGTATAACTGGTCCTTTATCCCCGCCATTCCGGTGGTACAATGTTATCATTGTATAACTGGTCCTTTATCCCCGCCATTCCGGTCGTACAATGTTATCATTGTATAACTGGTCCTTTATCCCCGCCATTCCGGTCGTACAATGTTATCATTGTATAACTGGTCCTTTATCCCCGCCATTCCGGTCGTACAATGTTATCATTGTATAACTGGTCCTTTATCCCCGCCATTCCGGTCGTACAATGTTATCATTGTATAACTGGTCCTTTATCCCCGCCATTCCGGTCGTACAATGTTATCATTGTATAACTGGTCCTTTATCCCCGCCATTCCGGTCGTACAATGTTATCATTGTATAACTGGTCCTTTATCCCCGCCATTCCGGTCGTACAATGTTATCATTGTATAACTGGTCCTTTATCCCCGCCATTCCGGTCGTACAATGTTATCATTGTATAACTGGTCCTTTATCCCCGCCATTCCGGTCGTACAATGTTATCATTGTATAACTGGTCCTTTATCCCCGCCATTCCGGTCGTACAATGTTATCATTGTATAACTGGTCCTTTATCCCCGCCATTCCGGTCGTACAATGTTATCATTGTATAACTGGTCCTTTATCCCCGCCATTCCGGTCGTACAATGTTATCATTGTATAACTGGTCCTTTATCCCCGCCATTCCGGTCGTACAATGTTATCATTGTATAACTGGTCCTTTATCCCCGCCATTCCGGTCGTACAATGTTATCATTGTATAACTGGTCCTTTATCCCCGCCATTCCGGTCGTACAATGTTATCATTGTATAACTGGTCCTTTATCCCCGCCATTCCGGTCGTACAATGTTATCATTGTATAACTGGTCCTTTATCCCCGCCATTCCGGTCGTACAATGTTATCATTGTATAACTGGTCCTTTATCCCCGCCATTCCGGTCGTACAATGTTATCATTGTATAACTGGTCCTTTATCCCCGCCATTCCGGTCGTACAATGTTATCATTGTATAACTGGTCCTTTATCCCCGCCATTCCGGTCGTACAATGTTATCATTGTATAACTGGTCCTTTATCACCGCCATTCCGGTCGTACAATGTTATCATTGTATAACTGGTCCTTTATCCCCGCCATTCCGGTCGTACAATGTTATCATTGTATAACTGGTCCTTTATCCCCGCCATTCCGGTCGTACAATGTTATCATTGTATAACTGGTCCTTTATCCCCGCCATTCCGGTCGTACAATGTTATCATTGTATAACTGGTCCTTTATCCCCGCCATTACGGTCGTACAATGTTATCATTGTATAACTGGTCCTTTATCCCCGCCATTCCGGTCGTACAATGTTATCATTGTATAACTGGTCCTTTATCCCCGCCATTCCGGTCGTACAATGCCCCCCATAAGCAAAGCTGAACTTTGTGAAGATTGATCCCTGCTGTTGCTACGAGGCAGCCAAGCGGAACGCGTTGGCCATTCAGCATCCGGGTTATTAATGCAACAATGAGTCATGCGACCTTTCAAAGAGAGTAGCGGTGTGATTCGCTGTGAATCACGTACTCTTCGTTGACTTCCTCCTTAAAACAGCCACGATGAGGTGTCTGATAAAAACTAGAGAGCATACACTGAAAACCCATCCTCGTCTGTTGTGAAAAGTGTCGTTTTGATTCGTCAGCATTTGGGAATGAAGAGGCACCGCCAAATAATAGTCAGCTGTGACGAGTTTGTTATTTTTAGGTATTTAGTAAAATTTTATCTTATCATAAAACTAAACTCGCGCCTGCAAAATATAGGCAATTGATTTAGTTTACGGTATCAGCAGGCTACAGTAGAAATAAAAGGCAAGTATTAAATGTATATTTTTACTACGTCAAAATAATATTTATATTTGTGATAGTCTGCTAGATTTACTTGTTCGTACTGGGAGTTGTAAATGGTCTGTCTTGGGATCTTACCAACTTATTGACGTTCCTAACACGGATGAAAATGAGGCTGGTGACTCGGATCCTTTTGTCTGGGCTACGAGTTGTGACGTTTACTGACCTTTCCGTCACCCCACCTGCCTCTCCGATCTCCACCATGGTCGGAGAGGCAGGCGGGGTCACGGAAAGGTCAGTAAACGTCACTCACTTGTTCACAACTTGTTTTTACGAAGTGGCGCTGTGTGTGTGTGTGTGTGTGTGTGTGTGTGTGTGTGTGCGTGCGTGCGTGTGTATGCGTGTGTGTGTGTGCGTGTGTATGCGTGCGTGCGTGCGTGCGTGCGTGCGTGCGTGCGTGCGTGCGTGCGTGCGTGTGTTACGGCACTTGTACGTGCCTGTCTGTTTTTTCACTTTGTGAAACTGGGGTTGTTGTTTTTTTTTAGTGCGGGGGCATGTGCCTATAACGCGCTCCCCGTTTGTACAGGCATGATTACTCATCTTCCAAGGTATTTTTAGTTTGTATGGTACATCTTTTTTATTTTTACCTGTACACGGGTGCGCCTTTGAGCACCTGCTGCTTCGTATGTGTCGTAATATATGGTCATTTCTGTGCTTGTATACTAACGACTCATCTAGGACCTACACCAACAACAGTACACAAGTGTATTTTAGGGGGGATGGATCTTATATAACATGGAATACAGAAACAATATATAGAGTTATAGGTGAATTACTGTACATAAATGTTTACGCCGCATGTTCCGCATTCCTGACCTACTCAAGAGGATTTTACATTGCTCGAAAAATCAAAGATCCGCAACCATACACGAGGATCGGTTCAACACTAGTTATATGGTAGTTATAAATAAATAAATAAATAAATAAATATATATATATATATATATATATATATATATATATATATATATATATATATATATATATATATATATATATATATATATATATATATATATATATATATATATATATATATATATATATATATATATATATATATATATATATATATATATAATTAAGTTACAGCAACCAGCTATTAAACCACAATTCTCACTGACGTTGCGTAACAATATGATATATTACAAGACTACGACGAAACAGACGAAGAAGTAGTTGAGAAACAATTGCAGGACTTTGAGGATGCGTACAAAGAAACAGCTCAAGAAGTACTGGGGTACAAAAAAAGGACAACAAACATGGATCAGCAACGAGTCGTGGGAGCTAGTAGAAGAGAGAAGACGACTGAAGAAAAACATCGAACAGACAAAGTCAGACAAGATTAAGCAGAATTACATGGATAAATATAGTTATAAAGACAAAGAAGTGAAGAATAGCATGAGGTAAGACTAGAGGAAGAGGACCGACGGCTTTGCCATGGAAGCAGAGGAAGCAGCACGTAATGGAAGAATGAAAGAAGTGTATGATATTACAAAAACCCTCAATAATGACAAACGTAAGACAACAAATGCAGTGAAAGACAAATGTGGAAATTTAATAACTTGGCCAGAAGGGAGCGATGGAAAGAACACTTTGAGGATCCTTAATAGACCTATCCCTGATGATCATGTAACGGATGTGGAGATAGATCCTTAATAGACCTATCCCTGATGACCATGTAACGGATGTGGAGATAGATCCTTAATAGATCTATCCCTGATGATCCCTGTAACAGATGTGGAGATAGATCCTTAATAGACCTATCCCTGATGACCCTGTAACGGATGTGGAGCCTGATGACCATGTAACAGATGTGGAGATAGATCCTTAATAGACCTATCCATGATGACCATGTAACGGATGTGGAGATACATCCTTAATATACCTATCCCTGATGACCCTGTAACGGATGTGGAGATAGATCCTTAATAGCCTGATGACCATGTAACAGATGTGGAGATAGATCCTTAATAGACCTATCCCTGATGACCATGTAACGGATGTGGAGATAGATCCTTAATAGACATATCCCTGATAATCCCTGTAACAGATGTGGAGATAGATCCTTAATAGACCTATCCCTGATGACCATGTAACGGATGTGGAGATAGATCCTTAATAGACCTATCCCTGATGACTCTGTAACGGATGTGGAGATAGATCCTTAATAGACCTATCTCTGATGATCATGTAACGGGTGTGGAGATAGATCCTTAATAGACCTATCCCTGATGACCATGTAACAGGTGTGGAGATAGATCCAATCATAAATTAAATCAGCACAAAAGCAGAAATTAGAACAGCGCTATGGAAGGTGAAAACCGCGAAAGCAGGGGGCGAGGACGAAATAACAGCAGAATTATTAAAAGCAGACATGAATACAACAGAGAAATGGCTTTTAAACTTATTCAGAACATTTTGGGAACAAGAGAAAGTGCCAAAAACGTGGAAGCAGGGACTGATCGTTAAAATACAGAAGAAAGGTGAGAGGAATTACTGACACCTGTTCCTAGTAAAGTATTCGGAAGAGTACTCATTGACAGAATGAGAGATGGAGTTAACAGCAAGTTGAGAGACGAACAAGCAGTTTTCAGAAGTGGGAGAGGCACAGTAGAACATATATTTATTTTGCGAAATATTATAGAACAGAATGATAGGCAACTCTACACATCACGTTTGTGGACTTTGAAAAAGCGTTTGACTCAGTGCACCGAGAGAATCTATGGAAAATCATGGAGAGCTATAGAATTCCACGCAAGATAATTCACATGGTTCAGATGTTATACGAAGATAGTGAATGTGCAGTGTTAGACGAAGGTGAGGAATCTGAGTGGTTCAATGTCAAAACCGGAGTTAAACAAGGATATG
This sequence comes from Lamellibrachia columna, assembly GCA_963662155.1. Taxonomy (NCBI): domain Eukaryota; kingdom Metazoa; phylum Annelida; class Polychaeta; order Sabellida; family Siboglinidae; genus Lamellibrachia; species Lamellibrachia columna. The sequence continues at coordinate 42,110,682 of OY759267.1, forward strand.
TAATGTGATGGTTGTGGACTGGATAATGAGAAACACAACAGCAAGAAATAAAACATGGATAAGATGGAACTTCACGTCAAAACTTGAGGACCTGGACTTTGCCGATGACATAGCACTCATGTCATCATGCTACGCAAACATGCAAACAAAGACAAGACAACTGAATCAATTTGCAGCAAGGACTGGACTAAGAATAAACAAAAAGAAAACTCAAGTATTGAGGATAAACAGCAAGTGCAAAAAACAGAATACTAATTGATGATCAAGAACTAAAGGAAGTGGACAAATATAACTACCTGAGTGCTAACCTTAGTAAGCAAGGCGGAGATGACATTGTTAACATAATTCGTAAACCTAGGGTATCCTTCATGAAGCTAAAGTAAATATGGAGTTCAAATATATATATATATATATATATATATATATATATATATATATATATATATATATATATATATATATATATATATATATATATATATATATATATATATATATATATATATATATATATATATATATATATATATATATATATACCAGACGCCTCACAGCTACCACGAAACAGTAGACAGAATAATAATAAAAAAACACTCTCGCCAGTGGATCATACGACATTGTTGTCTCCGTTATCGGTATGTGTAATCTAACTGACAACGTAAGGTACACACACACGACACGCACATATATACCATTCGGAGCTACAATCATTATTAAACATATATACCATTCGGAGCTACAATCATTATTAAACATATATACCATTCGGAGCTACAATCATTAATAAACATTAACAACATAAAACATGTATAAAGCACAACTGCATCTTAGGCACGATTGTGAGCAATAAACAAGTGAACTGAGAACAACTTGGTTATTCTGGTCTTCTTCCACAAACACCTCTCAGAATGGTTTCGCACCAAGCCTACTTCTCGTTCTCGCCAGTGGCGTATCTAGGAGCTTACAACGGGGGGGGGGGCAATGGGGGGCCGAGGGGAGGTGCAAGCTTAGTGATCCATACCAATGCTACCGTGTAGTGGTGCCACACGGTTACACGCGAAAAAGATCGAAAATTAAGCCTTGCGCACTGCCTCCCCCTTAATAAACCCCTGCTTCTTACACATGTCACAAGAAGGTAGTTGAAGCCCCTGACGCGTCCCCGACAGGCGACTCGTATAATACACCAGCCACCGTTTACCTCTGCGTGGGTCAGGTGGACACTTACCCAAACGGACACTGAGACAGCGTGAAGCCCCTTCCGCGTCCGGGAACCTTTCGCAGTCCGACACGAGTGAGTAATAAACAACTAGCAAGTTGAACGTGGTCTTTAAGCATAGGAAGCGACAAACAATTCCGCCGCCGAGAGATATCGCGGCGTCAAGAGACCTACCTTTTTAAACTCGGCCATGTATCTGAATGTATCAGACGAACAGGAGGGGCAAAGTCTACGCGGGCACTACGGTGTTGACCTGCCGACGCTGAAGCCGACAGCCACGACCCAACGAAGTGGAACGAGACTACTACTGAGGCGAATGCACAGCGGTCACGGGTGGGTGCACTGTAGATACAAAAGAAACTTGTCACGACGGACGGTGCTGATTACCCAATGGCTCGATCTGCACAATACATTGTAGTCTGCGGTATCTACATCTGATAAAGTAGTGCCACGGATACAGGAGCCTGACTATACATCGTGCACAATGGGTCATACAACCGGCGGTGGTGCATAGAGCCCGAGCCGAGGATTATATGACAGGCTCGAACGAGAACGAGGGAGCGTCTGTACGAATAAATCGCACGATGAAGGCGACGATCGGAGTAGTGAATCTAGCCACAGCGAGACGAGGAGCCAATCCCCAACCTTTGATCTAATACTTGGTCAACAAAACAGTCGCCAATTGTGCGGTGTTGTTACGAGTAGCAAAATGTAACTACCTTTCACGGCGGTCTTCTCGACAGACACCAAGCAGTGGCTGCAGGACTGTGCCGTGTTTATGGGAGAGAGTAATTACAACCAGACAGCCGCTGACGGAGACCAATCGTCGCGGGAAGCTGTTGTTAGAGACAGCTCCTACTCGGTTTGATAAATGGACGCGGCGATGTTTGCTCTTGGCGGCGACGGCGGTTACGACGCCTGGTATGAGCGCAGTTGACAGGTGAAATACTGCGATGTCCTCCAAATAATGTCAATGACGCGTTCTCGCCAGGCAATTGACACACATCATTATGCAAAGTGCCCGCAGCGTTCCTCGTTACCGTGGCTGCATAGCAATATTCTACTTCACTGCATGTGCCCCATATTGGGGCCGTTCACAATCATCTACATACCCCCACCCCGAATTAGTACATTTGAAATATTGATAATTTTCCAGATTAAAAAATATGTTGATGTAGCAATGTTGCGACACAGTCCATGTATACAGGACATGCAATAGTAGCCATCATAATATGTTTACACACATTTATTTCCAATAATTATGTTAAATCGTTGTGCTTTTCTAACAACTCGGTGTTGTATAAATGTAGCTAGAACCCTCGTATGTTCAATCATTGTAATTGTCTCCACCACGAAATTGTGAATGTCCAATATGCCGAACTGTGTTACGGCGCCGATCAGTGAACGGTTACGCGATTTAAAACAGTAGTATTCCGTAACACACTCCTCGACAGTGGCGCCACCCAGCATTTCTCCATTGCCACAATTTGATTATAAATTCAAAAATGGACAGTTGCGGAATGGTATAAAGAAATGGTTGGCTGGGCAAAGTCGTTGTTTACGGCTTGTTACGTCATTGTTGTTTACGACTTGTTACGTCATTGTTGTTTACGGCTTGTTACGTCACTGCAACAGGCGATTAAGTAACGTAATACAGTTTCACGCAAAAACGAACGTTATTGTGTTTCTAGACACATTTTCAATACATACACTATCCACAATTATATGCAAGTGAAACTGAGAGGTTTAAAAAAAAATTAGGAGTTTACCAAATTAAACAAAGATGTTCAGAATCTCCACATCAATTGTAAGTTGTGGCAGTGGTGAAATGGTTAGTGGCGCCACTGGTGGGGAATTTGCGCAACGGTGGTGGTTCTTTTTGCGGCTCTGCGGATTTCTCCGCGAAAAAGATCAACTTTCTCACATACTGTTCTTGCAGAAACAACTTCGCCTTTTGCATTTGTCGCAAAAACAAATATTTGAGCCACAAATCCAACAAAAAACACGGCGAAATGTCTGACAGCTTTACATTTGTGGGCGGACATGTTGTGGTTGTTAATTCAAAACCTGGTAAGTTAAGTTTGTCAGACCCTTTAACGTGACTGTTTGTTTAGCAACCAGGTCCGTCAAGCTAATAAATATGGCCGCCGATGTCCGCCCAAACATTTTGTTTTTGTGACTACACCAAATGGCAAACTTGCTTCAGGAGAACATCTTTTGGGAAAGTTTGATCTCCCAGATGTATATCGCCCTAGCAATGTAATCTAAGTATAATCGAGATGGCGTATGTCTGTATGTTTGTTCACGTTTTCCTCCTAGACGGCTTGCACATCGGGCGCCAAACTTTCAGGGAGTAATTTACGAAACGTAACGCCTTTATTTTTTAAATACCCCGTATATCAAGGGTTCTTACTAGTTTTTAATGGCAAATTAACAAATGTTCGCTACGTAAAACGTTAACTTCTAACAATTGCAGAAACCACGCGCGCGCGGCGAATACTTCGGTACGTAAACCGTTTGAGAGTACGTAGCGCAAGTAATCCCGTCCTGGGGACGGGCATGTTTGCTAGTGTATATAATTATGTAAACACGGCTGCTACGGCGAAGCTCGATTGGGGTCACATGCCAACACGCGCTCAATCGCGTTCGAAATTATGTTTAGCGTTGTGATGATAACGTTGGGATTTTTTAATACCAGTATATAAGCGTTATTGCTAATACGGTGTATTCTTTGCAGATGCAACAATTCGTAAACTATTGTGGATTACGATCTGGCAGTCACTGTCATGGGTCCACCATCGTTCTACAAACAGTTTGTCAACAAATCCAGATCTCTTAATTTCAAATTCAAAATTAGCGTCGAGTAGCCTCTGTTATCAAGAATGACAGATTAATGTAACGCGGCTCCCCGTCAGTAGGGGAGACCGGGGCTAGTTGTAGGCCTATACGGGGGCAAGTTGTTACAGATGCGTTTTACAAAAACGTAGCACACATATGGAGTCACCATCGACAGTAGTTAGTTGGAAATTCGCCAGCAGACACACTGTCCAAAACATCGGAAGGTAATAAGACGACATTAACGAGATATGGAAATATTTTACAACTTAAAAAAACATTTATGGGTATGCCCACATAATATCATCTTACGCAGCCACTTTTCATGTTTTGTGAATGGAACTTGAAACATGTCTAGCATATAGTACAAGGGGTTATGCCAAGTAGAAGTTAAGTTGAAATTCAGGATTTGTTATCATACACGTGCGTTCAACTGCAAAAAAATGTGTTTGGGGCAAGTTGTTACAACTGTAACAATGCTCGGGCGGTTCGTACCGATGGTTTAGCCAGCGAGTTGTGTGCTGACCATGACTTAAAGAACAACATTTATTTAACCACGACGTGACAACGCGTTATTTCACTTGTTTATAACCAGTACTGTGAATGCTAGCAGCGTCAAACAAAATTAATAAATATCTCAGAAGGGCGGATTACACATACATGACAATTTATTGGACTCTCGATTAGTCAATGGCTTCCTTGTCCACTTGTCATCTGGGTGTTTTGCCTTGGATGACAATCTTGTTCAATCTTTAATCAATTAATAAATGTTGCACGATTAATTGAAATGTGGATGTTGGTGCGAGTGTGCGTTAGTGCGTGAGTGCTACGTGTGTGTATCATTCAATCAAGTAGAAGTCGCGTTACATAATATTTCCATTAAATATTTTATACTCCATTCAATAATTTACATTCCATTCACAATTGTTTGTTATGTAAGAATCCGGGAAATGAGTCCCCTTGTGTAAAAGTGTGTATGATCAAATTAGTGTAATAACAGTAACATGTACGAGTGACACTTGCTTTGCGACTCACGAGTTCTCTGCTGTAACAACGTGCCCCGTATGATGTAACAACTTGCCCCACTTACGCGGCTAGTTGTTACAGTCGACCGCGACTTGGAAACTTCACATATCTACCTAGCTAAAATATGGAATATCGATGGTATGGTACATTTAATTAACATTAAATTTAATGTATACGTTGGCAGAAATAATGCATCTAACATACGTTTCACAAAAAGTTACTTTAACTGAAAACTATAACAACTAGCCCCGGTCGCCCCAACTAACTTTCGTTAGGGGCCATTACAAGTAACGTAGCGCCCGAGGGAGTGAGGTAGATGTCTAAACGTTACCCAGCGTTACAGGGAGGGGGTGTTTACAATAATGTTACATAACACCACCGTCCGATGTATTTGGTTCGATTCACGAGCTCAAAGCACTATTTTAATTGCCACAGGAATTTCCCCGTATCGGAGTTCTGAATAATAATTAGGTTAATAATTAGGTGTCACAATTCAGGTCGATTCACGCAGAGCGCGCGCGCTTTGACTTCTGATCGACATTACAGTGACACTGTCCTTTGATCATGGAAGGGTAGTTGTAGAGTGTTACGTAAATTCAGAGGAGGTTCGGCCCAGCGTTACGGCGCGTTACACGGGGTGGGTGTGGAATTACGGAAAAAAACATTGCGTATTTTTTTAACGGCCCCTGCTGGTGAAGCCGATGCTGTTGCTGTCTACAAGTCAACAGCCAAACCGCCATCACTGAGACGGTGAACATGGCATCGCTTTAGGGTGGGCTGAAATATCCAACGGAGGCAAAGGCGTCGCCATACTGCAGCTGAACGTTCAGGGCCAAGCTTAACACCATTGAACACCTAGCCTCCACAAACAAGGCAACTCATTGCCAAATATTAGACAAGCTTAACTTACCTGGTTTTGAACTAGCAGGCTACACTGCTACCAGACAACACGGCCTGGCAACCTCTGTCGGACTAGTAGCCAGCACGGCTGATTCCGCATCATTTGCAGCTAGAACACCTGATACCGCGCCGATTAAAAATAGTGTACCGAAAAATATCCTGTCGTGCGCCCCCTCCCCGCATGAGCTACTCTTTGGTGTTGGGTTATCGTTGCCAAATATCAGATAAGCTTAACTTACCAGTTTTTGAAATAGCAGCCAACACTGCTACCAGACTCCACGGCCTGGCAACCTTTGTCGGACTAGTAGCCAGCACGGCTGATTCCGTATCACTGGCAGCTAGAAAAGGCCTGATACCGCGCCGAAAATAGTGTACCGAAAAATATCCTGTCGTGCGCACCTCCCCCCCCCCCCGCATGAGATACTCTGGTGTTTGGTTATTTTGAGCCCGTAAATGGGGATCATTTTAAAAGTGCTAAAAGGCCTAGGAAAAGTTATCTTTTATCCCCATGCGCCGAAAGCTTTGCATAGAGCCACTGGCGTGTCTAGGGTCTCGCAGGGGAGGGGGGCAAGCTTAGTCTAAAATGAAAAATTAAGTCAAAAGAGGGTCATGGTCCAATCCCCCCCAAAAAAAATACGCTACTGCCTTGGCAAAAATAATTGATGTTTCAATGAAAAACAAAGCACTGTTTTGACATCTTCTCGGTAACACTGGTGACAGGCCAGCCCCTTTCTCTTTCATTAGTTTCGGAATAAATGGTTCGTACACTTATAGGCAGTATATTATGTGAGTAGGTAAGGACCCATCTTAATTAGATCTGGTAACTTACAAAGTCGATATGGAGCCGACCTTTAGCTTTCAATCCGTTGAAGTTGACGGACACTTGTCTATCGCGAGAGCAAGGCGAGTCGACGACATAAATAGTGAAAACACCTGTAGAGTTTTCCATTTTCCCTTTATTATTATTCCCTTCATTAAATAATGTAATGGTTTGTCTGCTGATTTCATCAAAATTACATAACAACGTTGTACAAACGAGCTAGCAGGTCGTAGTGGATACTAGGTGGGTTTGGTTTTGCCAAGAACTATTGCTAGACGAGATAAGTCTAAAAATTATTAACATGAATTGCCCTTATGTTATTAAACTGTTAATATTAATAACCTGATTCCTAAAATTAAAATATAAATATATACATAACTTGCCGGACGGGGCTGTACATGTGTTCAGTTCCTGTCTGGTTTGCTTTGAGAAGGTCACGTTCCTGTTAATATTCTTCCCAAAGTGGCTGCGTGATAAGCAGTCCACTTTGCAATAAAAACGTCATTTATTTGGCCCGTTTAAATGTTCTACTACATCGGACTTGTGTTAGTTATTGCATAAAAATATATACATAACAGTTTTTAGAGAAATCACGGTAATTTTTTTACACTATCAATTTCCGTGCTGTGTCAGAAACAGGAACAGATCGGCGGAGTTTTAATTAGGACCAGATTTTGTGTGACGCATAACGTATAAAGTAAATATGAGCTTGCTTATTACAGAGCTACCAAGTTGTGAGAAACTTGCGCGCGATCATGGGCGGATTCAAGCACTAAAAAAAGGTAGCCAGTTTTTCAACAGGACACCATGTGGCAGCACTTCTAGTCATTCAAATTTCTACCGGGGTAGCTCTTTATACACTAAATAGCATTTATAAGTTGACAAATAATTAATTATGTATGCTGTATAGCGGTTTATTTAAACATGGGACGAAATATGTCCAATTGTTCTGAACCAGTTTATGTAACATCATATCGATCTCTCTTAATATGCATGTCTTGCAAACCTGATTGGAAGATTTTAAAAGAACGCAGCAAGTTTTATTTAACACACACTCGGTACAGTAATTGACCTCATATTAGAACTCAACTGGTCATCATCAGGATGGGCACACGCTGTTTTTAGTAATTTCGAAATGAAAAATGACACGATAGACGTCTAGCATTTTAACCCACTCCGCGCTCAATGTTTGCTACTATTAGTAAGTGCTTAGCTGTAGCCTTTCAGGCTTTGTGAAGCAAGTCATTTAAATTGTCCAATAGTTGTTTATATACAGCCGCTCCGAAATGCGGAATCCCCCAAACAGCATGTCCATTTTGATTTTTGAAATTTTACACCACTGATTTGAACTATGATTCATATCACCAATACCAGCTAGATTATTAATACTCTGAAAAGCCCATCAAAACCAATTTGCACCTATTGGTACTTTATGCCTGCCCAATAGCCCAGCTAGTTAAAAAAAAAATCACAGCACTGTTTATTACGACATCTCTGTTTATTTATGACATCCAGACGTCGCCTGTCGGGGAGTTTGGAGTCTGATGAAACGTGGCATAACACGCACGGGCAAACCCCCCGACTGTCGCTCCACTTAGCATATCACCACTGCCACAACTTGATTATAAATTCAAAATGGACAGTGCGGAGTGGTATGTTGGCTGGGCAACGCAATTGTTATTTACGACGTATTACGTCGTTGCGACTATGCACACGACTATGCACATGACTGCATAACATAGTTTTAAACAAAACACAAACGTTATTTTGTTCCAGTACACATTTTCAACGCAAACACTATCCACAGTTTTATGCAATTGAAAATGAGAGATTTATTTACAAAATTAGAAGTTTACCAAATGAAATGACGATGTGCAGAATCTGCACATTGTCATTTCATTTGGTAAACTTCTAATTCATGCTTTCATGTTATGCTTTCTGGTTTTCATATTATGCTTTCATGTTATGCTTTCATGTTATGCTTTCATGTTATGTTTTCATGTTATGCTTTCTGGTTTTCATATTATGATTTCTTGGTTTCATATGATGATTTCTGGCTTTCGTATTGTGCTTTCTGGCTTTCGTATTATGCTTGGTTCACAAAGGAAGTATCACATTGCAATTTGGAACGTAGCAATATCATTCCAAAACGGTTAGGGTCACAACAACCTGACGGCTGATGTTTGTGGTGATTGTAGTGGAATTTAATCCTTCAACGGAAATCTTAAGTTTACTATATATGTGCCACCGCATTCACATAATAGATACCGCAATATCCGGGAAGAAAATGTTCGTTAATCAGATGCAACAAACCTGATTATAGAGATACGAACCTTTGAAGTCCCTTAGGAATCCGTGGCTACAACACAATGTCAAGGGATGTTCCATTGTTATGGTCACATCTTTGATTGTCAGCGGTTATTTATGACAATATTTCACTACGTCGCCTATTCACGAAGTGAAGAACCATTGCCATACCGATACTTATAGAAGACATGGACTGTCTTATGTCATACATGCTGATGAAGAGTAAACATACAAATTTGCACAAACAAAGTAACATCTATTTCAAGATTTACTCAGAAAAAACTATTAAAGCACATTGCTAGAGAAACGAAGAACAAGTGTCAAAGGAATCTAGAAAATATTAAATAATGTACTTAGCAAACCTGTATAAGGAGTTGTCGTCAGTACAAGGAGTTGTCGTCAGTACAAGGAGTGGTCGTCAGTATAAGGAGTGGTCGGGTACGTTCGCAAAGTCCAAAATACGTATAGTGTTTAGCATTGGTTCAAACCATCACCCAGCCCGCCATTAAGGGCGCCATTAAGCCCGCCATTAAGGGCGTGGGACATAAGATTACGCATTTAGTCAACACACCCAGAAAGATTTACGCAAAATAACAAGCGTATTTCAAAGAAGGCATCTATTGCAAATTGATTTAACACTTGTTTTACAAATGTTGGTCCTAGGTTAGCAAATATTACTTCACTACTTGAAAAGGTATATTTATGACTAAGTGTATTTGGAAAGTTTCGAAAGTGTTTACGCTTATTTTGTCTGCTGATGACGTAAATGTATTTTGTTGTGATAGTGCTTCAAATGACACATGCTGAACTGGATAAATGTGGTTTTAAGTAAATAGATTAACACATAATGTAACAAATTAATTATATAACTTTTGGAAATATCGAAATGAAAGCTGCCTCTTCAATTCGATTTTTTTCGCTTGTCTCGCTTTAGAATCATTTCGCGAACAAAAACGAGTCGATCAGATAGATCTACCCATTACGATATGCTAGCTTGATTTACCCATTACGACGTGCTAGCTTGATCTATACCCAACGAATCGACCCGGTAGATCTACCCATTACGACATGCTAGCTTGATCTACCCATTACGACGTGCTAGATTGATCTATACCAAACGTATCGATTCTTTAGATCTACCCATTACGACATGTTATTTTGATCTACCCATTGCGACATGCTATTTTGGTCTAACCATTACGACATACTATTTTGATCTACCCATTGCGACATGCTATTTAGGTCTACCCATTACGACATGCTATGTCGGTCTACCCATTACGACATGCTATTTTGATCTACCCATTGAGACATGCTAGCTTGACAAGTACTGAATATACATGATAAGTACTGAATATACATGACAAGTACTGAATATACATGATAAGTACTGAATATACATGACAAGTACTGAATATACATGATAAGTATGTTGTTGCACTTTTCTGTGTGCTAATAATCAAACGTTTACATACAGTAACTGCATATATAATCAAGTATTACTCTAGGACTGTTATTGATATATCATACATCGTTTTTCCATTTTTTTCAACAAATCAATGTTATGTACTGTTGTTTTAACGATGTTAATGTTTTAATGTCTGTTTATTGTTGAAATAAATTCATTCGTTCAATAAACTCATTCATTAAAAACGATTTGATAACGAAAACTTGGAAAACATTTGCACATTTACCTGAGCGACGTGTTGACGGTGGCCACGCCGACAACAAAATGTGCTAAATCGTCACGTACATTTCCAGTTGTCGTGACTCACGCATGAGACACAGATATGCCGATTCAACATTACCGCGTACCGCATAGCCACTCATAAATAAGCCACACTGTATTTTATTGCGACGTCCGGCTATATATCTGTTTCTTTGTCACTAAGGTCGTCAAGTTTATGGATGGTCGCATAAGTTCTCAAAGTTCCCAAACACGCATAACATTACGTATTGGTGAGTGGTGGTTTGGTCGCCACTCGTCACCACAGAGGAATAAATAAATCCCAGCAGCAGTGGCGCAGCCTAATGATTGAAACGGGTATTATTATTTTTTTTTGGGGGGGGGGTTGCGAACTTGTGTGACTTATAGTGTACTTCTAAGCAATGCTTTATTATGCTGCGGTTTGTGACATTGTCTCCCAGTGTACGCTAAAACGTATCCAATATATAGTGAGTTTGTGCAATGTTGGGTTAAAACAGTAGTTTACCAATCACAATGGTTTGTTGAATGAGAGGGCCACTCATGAAAATATACCAATGTATTCCATTGTAAAATACCATGTTGTTTTAAAACAGGTAAACCATGGTGTACCATACAATTACCATATACACGAAAAAAAACATAGTCTACCACAGTTTGCCATATAATATTATGGTATACCATGTAATACCATGCAATACCATGGCATACCATGCTATGCCATGTAATTCCATGGTATATTTTACTAAAGAGCGGCTCTCAGAAATGCGCCTATGGTAAAGGTCGTGACTGCTTGCTGCCTGAGCGCCTATGGTAAAGGTCGTGACTGCTTGCTGCCTGAGCGCGGTCCATATTACAATACAACGGGCGTGGAACGAGTGTTGGTAGACAAGGCATAAAGCTGGTAGTGTTCGCAGCGGATATCCTCTGTGACAATACTGCAGGGCAAGCTGATGTGAACTAATCCAAGGTATATCTTAAAGAAGATAGTGGCATCTATGCGATGACGGCTGGTGGACACACGTACTATGCTCACAATGTGAACTAGTCCATGGTATATTTAAAAAAAGACATAGTGGCATCGTTGCGATGGCGGCTGGTGGACTTATGTAACATGCTCACAATGTGAATTAGCCCATGGTATATTTTAAAGAACATAGTGGCATCGTTGTGATGGCGGCTGGTGGACACATGTAGCATGTTGACTCACAATGTGAACTAGTCCATGGTATATCTTAAAGAACATAGTAGCATCTATGCGATGGCGGCTGGTGGACACACGTACTATGCTCACAATGTGAACTAGTCCATGGTATATTTTAAAGAACATAGTGGCATCGTTGCGATGGCGGCTGGTGGACATATGTAACATGTTCACAATGTGAACTAGCCCATGGTATATTTTAAAGAACATAGTGGCATCGTTGTGATGGCGGCTGGTGGACATATGTAACATGTTCACAATGTGAACTAGTCCATGGTATATTTTAAAGAACATAGTAGCATCGTTGCGATGGCGGCTGGTGGACATATGTAACATGTTCACAATGTGAACTAGTCCATGGTATATCTTAAAGAACGTAGTGGCATCTATGTGATGGCGGCTGGTGGACATAACGTAACATGCTCACAATGTGAACTAGTCCATGGTATATCTTAAAGAACGTAGTGGCATCTATGTGATGGCGGCTGGTGGACATAACGTAACATGCTCACAATGTGAACTAGTCCATGGTATATCTTAAAGAACGTAGTAGCATCTATGCGATGGCGGCTGGTGGACATAACGTAACACGCTCACAATGTGAACTAGTCCATGGTATATCTTAAAGAACGTAGTGGCGTCTGTGCGATGGCGGTTGGTGGACACATGTAACATGCTGATAAAATTTATCTTCGTGTACCGGAAGTGTAATGTCACGAAGGGTGTTTTGCTTTATGCTCATTAGCTCAGTAGGTCTATGTGCAGTTAATGCCACAAACATTTTTGTAGATAATATTATGTACAACAGTGAAATTATTCTACTCAAATACAACAGATCATGGTCACGTGTTTACTGTGCTTTCTCCGTCTGATGTTAATATATGTTTTGTTACCTTGTGACCCACGCTTCCCACTGCCAATGAGGGCATCGTCACAATCATCAAGTGAGATTTGTAAGCTACGTGGATGAATATTAAATGTGAGAACTCTCTACAAAGATGGCTACGAAAATAGCCACACCGTTAACATTTTGCTTCCGGAATTTAATAATCAACACAATCGAATTTTCACATAATAATTATTTCGGACCGCTTCGCAGTCATACTAAGTCTTTTCTGTGTGAGTGCACAGTGACTAATTTATAATTTTTTTTTATCAAGTTGCAACATTAAAGTGCTGACATAATTAATGACACATGTGACACTATTAAAACAAAAGACAAATGTTTAGGAAATATGTATATTTACTATCTCCTAATAACAATAATGGCAACAATGATAATAACAATGATAATGAAGATAATTATTATCTTACTCATGTTTTTTCATCATTATTATTAATGTAATTATTATTATCATCATCAGTAGTAGCATAGTGTTCCCTAATACGTCCATATTGTTATTATTATTGCAATTAGTGCTATCATCATCAGTAGTAGTATAGTGTTCCTTAATACGTCCATATTGTTATTATTATTGTAATTGGTGTTATCATCATCAGTAGTAGCATAGTGTTCCCTAATACGTTCATATTGTTATTATCATTGTAATTAGTGCTATCATCATCAGTAGTAGCACAGTGTTCCCTAATACGTCCATGTTGTTATTATTATTGTAATTAGTATTATCATCATCAGTAGTAGCATAGTGTTCCCTAATAAGTCCATATTGTTATTATTATTGTACTTAGTATTATCATCATCAGTAGTAGCATAGTGTTCCCTAATACGTCCATGTTGTTATTATTATTGTAATTAGTATTATCATCATCAGCATAGTGTTCCCTAATACGCCCATATTGTTATTATTATTGTATGTAGTATTATCATCATCAGTAGTAGCATAGTGTTCCCTAATAAGTCCATATTGTTATTATTATTATAATTAGTATTATCATCATCAGTAGTAGCATAGTATTCCCTAATAAGTCCATATTGTTATTATTATTGTAATTAGTATTATCATCATCAGTAGTAGCACAGTGTTCCCTAATAAGTCCATATTGTTATTATTATTGTAATTAGTATTATTATCATCAGTAGTAGCATAGTGTTCCCTAATAAGTCCATATTGTTATTATTATTGTAATTAGTATTATCATCATCAGTAGTAGCATAGTGTTCCCTAATAAGTCCATATTGTTATTATTGTTGTAATTAGTATTATCATCATCAGTAGTAGCAGAGTCTTCCCTAATATGTCCATATTGTTATTATTATTGTAATTAGTATTATCATCATCAGTAGTAGCATAGTGTTCCCTAATAAGTTCATATTGTTATTATTATTGTAACTAGTATTATCATCATCAGTAGTAGCATAGTATTCCCTAATAAGTCCATATTGTTATTATTATTGTAATTAGTGTTTATCATCATCAGTAGTAGCATAGTGTTCCATAATAAGTTCATATTGTTATTATTATTGTAATTAGTATTATCATCATCAGTAGTAGCATTGTTTTCCCTAATAAGTCCATATTGTTATTATTATTGTAATTAGTATTATCATCATCAGTAGTAGCATAGTGTTCCCTAATAAGTTCATATTGTTATTATTATTGTAACTAGTATTATCATCATCAGTAGTAGCATAGTATTCCCTAATAAGTCCATATTGTTATTATTATTGTAATTAGTGTTTATCATCATCAGTAGTAGCATAGTGTTCCATAATAAGTTCATATTGTTATTATTATTGTAATTAGTATTATCATCATCAGTAGTAGCATTGTGTTCCCTAATAAGTCCATATTGTTATTATTATTGTAATTAGTGTTATCATCATCAGTAGTAGCACATTGTTCCCTAATAAGTCCATATTGTTATTATTATTGTAATTAGTATTATCATCATCAGTAGTAGCACAGTGTTCCCTAATACATTCATTGTTTCCTGTCGTACATATCAGCACCATCCTTTGGCGTCGTTCTTGCGCAGGCTTGGTGCTTCGGCCAACACGATCTACTGTGTGTTGACACGAACACGAAACCGACGCAGGTCTGCAGCAGACGACACTTAAGTGCGCATGCCTCGCGCGACAGGTCGTGGCCACCGAGGTCGCCACCCGTGCAGTCGCCCCCGCGGCGTACATAGTACAACATGACGTCATCTGAAACTCGCATGTTACTATGTTAGTTTGTGTAAGATTAGAAAAATCATCATATTCTATATTTATAATGTCCAAATTTAAATTCAATACTTTTCTGCGGCGGATCTAAGATTTGACCAAAGAGGGTCCGAGGGCAGGGCACTTTGTTTTACTGTAGACAAGGGTGGGGCTAAAATCGCCAAACCAACAGATCTATCAAAGCTTTTAATTAGAACCAATTTGATAATGGCAACGCTTAAGCTTGTGTCTTATGGGTATGCGACATGAATTTCGGTTCCTTCCTGATCGTGTTGTGACATTTAAACCCAGGTTGGGGTTAGATGTCACATACCAGAGCAAAGGGTCACAATGCACGAAATAACACTGGGGTTTAATTTCACAGCATATGACTAAACACTGGGGTAAACATTCAAATTATTGGCGATGAGAGTCACTTGCATCTCTATTGTTTACTTACTAGTAGACTTACTTTATCAAATTGTAGGCCATTGTCGAATCTTGTATAATCGTGTTACTTCATAAATGTATAATTTATATAGCAATATGGCGAACAGCCATAGCTGGGGCCGTTCTGTACTGAGACATAATCTTTATATTGCGTTCCACACAACTTTAAAATCACTTCGCATACTTTAGTACATATCATGAAAGCTAGTTAAACAATAAAAACAACAATAAAATGGTTATATGATGCTAATACCAATAATAACTGTATATAATAGGTACCTGGAATTTTATAGAAAATTTTGGAAGTGATCGATATTTGTGTTTCGTTGTCGTTGCAGAAACGTGGCATCATCGCGCAGTTTTCGCCGGTGAACGAGTACACGAAGCTAGCGCATGCGCTGTCGTTGGCGCACATGCGCGCGCAGTTCACGAGGTCGAGCTTCCAGGAGATGGTGGTCAGTTCTACGCTGCGACAATCTCCATCAACCTCCAGGAATTGTTGCAACTCTAACAATATTATTCCAATCAGGCTTGCATGACACACGCACGCACGCACGCACGCACGCACGAACGCACGCACGCACGCACGCACGCACGCACGCACGCACGCACGCACACACACACACACACACACACACACACACACACACACACACATACTGCCTAAGTATAGCAGTGCTTCCATTATGTTTGTAGAAACCCGTGTTCCCAACATATAAAGTTATGTTGAGACTTGATGCTTCTGATAACATGATGGTCAATATGTTGAGACTTGATGCTTCTGATAACATGATGGTCAATATGTTGAGACTTGATGCTTCTGATAACATGATGGTCAATATGATTTAAAGTGGCAATCTCGAATACGACGAAGATGTTACATGTACATAATGGTATGGAGTGAGTCGACCTATGGTAGGCTGTACTGTGAAATACTCGTAACATTTTATATTGTTTAACTTATCTATATGTGCTTAGTTAATCACATCTTATGGACACCTGTTTGAACATGCTTTTTGTGCCAGTTTTTATTCTGAAATAAAGATATTCATACACACGCGCGCACACACGCACGCTCGCATGCAAGCACGAATGCACGCACGCACAGATTCGCTACACGCATGCAGATACACCCGCTCACAGACACGCAAACAATATTGCAAAAATCTCACCAATGCTTTCGTTTTTCACGTATATTCGATTACAGCCCGAATACTGACACTTGTCCGTGACACGCAGCGTGCAAGCGCGTGTCTTGAACGCGCACAGGTTGTACATCACGGCGAACGCGTGACACTCTCGCATTGTCAGACAGGTGGCAGCACAGTCGATGAGTGAGGCCTTCCACAGCCGGCTCGTATGTTCGAGACAGTTGCCCCAGTAGCTTCTGAAGCGACTCAACGGCGTTACTGCAAGAAGGTCAGCCAGTGCCCATCTCGCACATTTCACATTTCACGCTGTAGAAGCACATTAGGCCTACTCAGACAAGATTTGAAATTATTGGATGTTAGAAAAACTGTGGAGAAGTAGGTAAGATATAGAATGGAATATATGATGCATTGTTTGTTATCAGACATATTGTTGAGAAGCGGAGGCAATTCAAAATGGATAGATGTAACAGTTTGTTTTTTGTTTACGTATAAAAGACATTTTGCACTGTATTAAAGGAATTAACATTTGGAGTCGTGTAGGAATCGGTTGGCGTGGGAGTAGGACTATAGTGGGAGCAGACTGCGTTGGGGACGAGAGACTTCGCATGGGAAGCAGCAGAGGGTGTACGAAGGAGAAGAGGAATGCCAACACGCAGACGGAGGGACTGTGTGAAGAGGCATCTCCACTAGATGTGTTGGGGATTAGAGCAGCCGAGCGAGCAAGACGGCGACTCGGCATCACAAGGGTTGGTGAGAGATGCTGATCGCAACACGCTAATGCATGCAATCACCAACTTCTTCTGGACTGTCGGTATGCTAGCACCGATGGGAATCATCATACATTGTTTGCATTACAACTAAACGGCAAGAATGCCAAAGTACAACTGACCCGGTTCCGCGTATATCCACGTGTATAGCGGCTTTAGTTTTCTGTCGTGTATCCTATATTTTAAGTTGCAGAGTCCGTCTCGTTTGTATTCTTTCGGATTGAAAGTCCATGCCTTCGAACTGAAACGGTCGCGATATTTAGCGTCAGGAAAACGATGCAGATTCCCGGCGAGCTGCATTTGAAACCTTGGGCAAGGACACGAATGCGACCAGAAGTAGATAGGGTTCCTTAACCGGGCGCAGATATGAGGAGGGCGCACCTGCTGCCTATTTTGCTGTCAATGTGAAGTGTTATGGTTTATAACAGGTGCCCCTTTTATGTTTATAAGTTTGTATTAATAAGAAGGCACATCGCGATAAATAATATATATATATGTAATGTAGAAATATTAAAGACAACAGTCATGGAATTGCTTAATAAGAGTTCTTAATGTGTCCTACCTGTAGGGATTACTCGGGTTCGGTTTGTCCCTCCCGTGTTTGATCATCGTGTAGCGTGAGACGGCTGCAGGGAATCGAATGATCGGCAAGCGGACGGCTTTTATTCTGCAAGCAAAGTTACAAAACTGTTGTTTAGATCAGTGTCAGGATTCTGTAAGCAATTTCTTCGCTTCTGTAGATGTGCTCAGCATCTTTCACCTAGCTTCGATGAATGTCATGATGGTTTTGATTTTGATTTTGAAGATGAACGTAGTCATGAATTCGGGCAATGCAAGTCCAGCACACTACAGGACCTGTACATCAAATTACGTCAGCCAATCAGTCACCAGCTCGTCTCACGTGACACTGGTCATGTGACGCGTTCGTAGTAGTGCCAGTTCGCCGATGAAACCAGAGTGGGTCGGTAGAAATATCTGGTGGAATAATAATAACACTGATAATAAATGAGAAGTAATTAATATGTCAAATGCATGACATTGTGTTACTCTTTCGGTGGCATACTAACTTTCTGCGTCTATAATACGTAATGTCTTCCAAGTCCTCATGCCTTCGAGTGATTCTGCAAGTTAACGTAACCTCTTGCCTCTCGTGATTTAGTTACTGAAGCAACATACAGTAAGCGATCGACTAGATACCTCTGCCACATGTCGTCGTCTTCTCCTCCCCAGCCGAAGAACTTGTTACCGAAGCCGTTAACCTGGACGAAGTGGGTCGTTCTGAACGCCAGGGCTCCTCCGATCAGTCCGTCGTACACCAGCCTGCACGTATACAATTTCAAATGCCGCCATATCTGAAAATATTTACTATTAAGTAATATAACGTTCCATGTACGTGTGCCATACTTAGTGTTTTATCCCCTCAAACACGCGGTCTGAGAAATGTAACATATCTACCCCGTTTTTATTAATTATCTATACATCAATGTACATGCACGCACACACGCGCATACAGCAAGCACACACGAACTTAAGATACGCACGCACGCACGCACGCACGCACGCACGCACGCACACACGCACGCACTCACGCACGCACGCCACACATAATAAAGGCAAAAAAGGTACAGGTACGTTCTTATATAGCGCAGTATCCAGTCCGCAGGACTGTTCAGAGCGCATGACACTTCACCCCCCGGTAGATCTGTTCATTCCAACACCAACTCGACTTCTCTGGGAAGATCTGGAGCAACGTGGAGTGAATGAAATTGCCCAAGCTTCGAACAGGCAGCAAGAGAATCGAAACCGTGTTCTCTCGATTGAGGGTCCAATGTGCTAACCATTACGCCCCACACAATGCACATATAAAACACACAAGTACGTATACACTCTACGAACCTGTATCCGAACTTGTTGACGTAGGCCCCCATGTGTCTGATGTTGTCGCTGCACCGGTAGATGTGTCGATCGTCCTCAAGGAGCATGTCGACGTCGTGAAAGATGACACAGTCGTACGAGGCGGACTTCATCGCTTCCACGAAGCCGATATTCATCATGCTCGCCTTGTTGAACACCTCCGGGAAAGCCTGCACACGGAAATAACATCGCTGAACACTTCGAGGAACGCCTTAAATTGCTTAACACTTTCTAGAGGACGTGTTGACGTCAGGACAAGTGATTCTTTAACCACTCAATAGATCGCGACAAGGTGCAACACGTCATTGTCACCAGCCTGCATGTACGATATTGATTAATACTTCGACGAGCTGTCGTCAGAAGACATTGCTGGATACACTAGGGAGTGTTGGTCAGCGTGATTTTGTATAATAGTTGCAACTGCTACAACTTGTGACTGGTAACGTTTAATTGTCGAAGTTATGCGAATTACGAGAGGAATTCCAACTTACAGTTCGTTGTTTAGACATGCTGGACTTTCAATTGAAATGTGGTGTCTATGTAACTTATACAATTTATACTTTAAGATGGATAGTGTCTATGAGTGGGTGGGTGGGTGGGTGGGTGGGTGGGTGGTTATACAAGCAGGCAGACATAACGAAGTGGTTTGACGAACCACGAGAGACCTGTTCGACAACGAAAACACGATAGGTGATCATCTGTCTCCGTAGTATCGGGTGCATGTGGTTGAGGAAGATGCGTAGATGCTCCTCGCGGTCTCTGTACGGGATGACGATAGCGAGCTTCTCGGTGTTTCGGCAGTCAGCCGGACTCCACTCGCCTCCTACCTTCAAGACGTCGTTCTGCCTCGCCACTTCGTCCCAAGGTGGCGCTAGCAGCTGTATTCGCAGGCGACCAACTGCAGACAAGTACAACAGACAATGCATGATGCAATTTTGGAAGATGCAGTAAAACATAAACGTTTTATTTTTCTTCAAAATATTAGTTACATGTAACTTATTGTCTGAACATGGAATTCCATGGAATTCCTCCAAAACTACTAATGGAAACATGTGAACAAATCAGTATGGAATTTCTCCAAAACTACTAATGGAAACAGTAGAACAAATCAGAATACCATTTGCAAGAGTGTTCAACTTGTCATTAAAAGAGGGAGTTGTTCCTTTTGAATGGAAAGAAGCAAACATCATACCATTATTTAAAAAGGGTTCGAGAAATAAGTTAGAGAATTACAGACCAGTGAGTTTAACGTCAGTGATTTGTAAATTATTAGAAAGGTTAATTAAAGACTATGGGGGACTTTCTTTTTAGGCATAAATTATTAAATTTATATCAACATGGACTCATAAAAGCGAGGTCATGCTTAACAAATATGCTATGTTTTTTGGAAGAAATCACCAAGTGGATAGACGAGGGATCGCCAGTAGATATTATCTACTTAGATTTTCAGAAAGCTTTTGATAAAGTACCACATCCAAGAGTACTAATTAAATTAAAAGCCCATGATATCGGGGATAGCATAACTGACTGGATAGAACAATGGCTGCGTGTTGTAGTAGATGGAGAAGTTTCAAACTGGAAATCAGTTTTGAGTGGGGTACCAAAAAGATCGGTATTAGGTCCTTTATTATTCTTAATATATATCAATGACTTGGACGACAATATAACAAGTAACGTACTAAAATTTGCGGATGACACAAAGTGTTTAGAAAGGTTACCACTGATGGTGATAAACAACTTTTACAAAACGATCTAGACATATTAGTGAAATGGTCTGAGAAATGGCAGATGTTGTTAAATTTTGGGAAATGTAAATGCCTACATACAGGACATGAGAACTTGGATGTAAACTATAAAATGGTAGGTACTGTTCTGGGTACTACTATAAAAAAGGACGCAGGAGTTATAATAAGCACTGATATGAAAGTTTCAGAGCAGTGTGGTATTGCAGCTTCAAAGGGTGATCAAATTCTTGGGTTGATTAGAAGAAACATAACATACAAGGCAAAAAAGCTAATTTTACCTCTGTATAAAGCAACAGTTAGACCTCATTTAGAATACTGTATACAAGTGTGGAGACCATATCGTTAGAAGGATATAGATACACTTGAACGCATACAGAGGAAAGCAACTAACATTATTCCAAAACTGAGAGACCTTAGTTATGAAGAACGCCTGAAACAATGTGGTTTAACAAATCTAGAGACAAGGAGGTTAAGAGGAGATCAGATTGAAGTTTTTGAATGGGTATGAAAATATTAATAGAAATATGTTTTTCTCACTCAAGAAAGCTAGCAGAACTAGATGACATGAGGTAAAATTAGTAAAGGATCAGTGTAGATTGGATATCAGTTCTCGTTCTTACAGATGACAATAAATTAATGGAACAAATTGT
This sequence comes from Lamellibrachia columna, assembly GCA_963662155.1. Classification (NCBI taxonomy): domain Eukaryota; kingdom Metazoa; phylum Annelida; class Polychaeta; order Sabellida; family Siboglinidae; genus Lamellibrachia; species Lamellibrachia columna. Next base: position 42,132,478 of record OY759267.1, read on the forward strand.
CTACGGATTGTATAACTGCTAGTAGCGTGAATATGTTTCAAAACAAGGTTGACACATATCTCAGGAAGGCGGGTTACACGTAGATGAACATTATTGGACTCCTGATAAGCCAATGGCTTCTTTGTCCACTTGTCGTATGTGCTTTTGGCTTGGATGAAAAAAAAATTTAAACCTTGTTAAACATGTTTTATATTCCCAATAATATAATCGATTGTGATATCAATTATATATAAACGAAAAGTAGCATTACAGAGGAATAACCTTTCCAGCATTAATATTAATAAACTGTTTTGTATTCTTGAGGAATACAAATTCCAAGAAGAATCTAACCCGTGCTCACGACCACGTACCGAGTTCCGGTGACACGCAAGGACATGTCGAGTTGGTTTCGTTTCCACGTTTATCTTCGCATGTCAACTTGTAACGCAGTATGAAGTCTTGCGCGAGACCGTCCAATGTTTTAACTGGAGACCGGGGTGACCGGTAACTAAATCGCTTCTCCGCGAGGAATCGTTCCACGATGCGCCGATCTACGGTACTGTTGCCGCCCGGGTTGAAGAGCGATATAGCTGCAACCTGTAGTCGCAATGGGTTCTTTATGTGTTATATTGTTGTGCCAGCATACATCAGACACACGTACGCTATGATGCACGCACTGGTACTTGCATGTAGCGCAGCAGCACCAAGCACGTGGCCATTTGACGAAAATAATAATGTATATTGGTTAGTTATAAACAAAATGATAACAGCACAGCAATCTTCGCGTAACGTGTTTCCGCGAAGATTATCACGCGAAGAAAGCGCAGTTTTTTGTTTCACAACTGTTCATGACTGTTCACTTCAGACATGTTTTATTTTGACTTTACGTGTTCGTTGTTTCTGCCACCAATCAGCAGACTTGTTAAGTTTCTGAAATGACAAAAACTGGAGATTTGTGCACGAAGCAGAATCAGGAGTCAAGCCACCAAACGACGAATTCGTCGCGCGTCGGTCAAACGATACGTAGCTGATTGCAGGAACGCTTAATCACGCGAACGCTTGATTTGATTCGATGTTTGCAGACCACGTGATAATGTCCATCTAATTAAAATAATATGATTCCGGTGGCGAGAGAAAAAATATGCAACGAACGAATATTAACAGTGTTGCTATTCGGAAAGTTTCCGCCACAACGAAAATGGGGAAATGTATATTTATAAAAAAGGAGCGTGGTCAGAAAATATTTGGGAAAACGGTAGGAAACATAAAAAACGTGAGGAATAAAGAAAAACGGGAGATTTCATTTCCCGCGCGGGAGAACGGGAGATGGGTCCCAAAAGCTGGAGCATCCTGCCAGAAACGAGATACTTAACAAGTCTGCCAATTAGTGTTGCTGTTTCTAGAATATAAATTTCGACATTTCCGTTCAAACTAAGCGGACGAAGAAGACCAGGAAGACAGTATGCAAGATAGCGGGATGAAAATAACCAATGCGGAAGGGACAATTGCATGATGACACGAAGCACAAGACTGGACAAAATGGCGGTAACGGTTTGGCGAACGTGGCCGGAAAAGTTAGCAAACCTGCAGCGCGGCACCGGCAACCAGCCACACAGCGAGACAGCGACGCCGTGGGACACACGTACGAGCACTGCCGATCTCCGGCCGGCCGGGATATCCAATCAACATCTGACCACTCCATTGGACGGAATGATCGGCGGCCCACTTCCGGTCCGGATATACTACAGCAAGACCGACGATTGCTCACGGTGATCGTGCCAGAATGAGCTGATCACATCACAGTAAAACGATGGACATTATTTAAGATTGATAACTTTGTTGTTACGTGTTTCTTTTTTAACTACAGGCGATCATCATATTATAACTCCAAAAGTGTGTATTTGACTAAGGGCGTTTTCACATAAATGGTACACTTTTGTCCAAACGCACTTACCCTCATTGTACTAAAACAATTAATTGTGTAATATTAATTTGATATGATTATCATCAATGTGGCTTTAGAAAATAACCTACAGACCACACAAGATGCATCAAATATATTTTAAGGAAAATCGACACAGTATGCTGTTTTTGACGCATTTCTTAATCCCACTTCAGTTTATGTTAGTATTAAAACATGCAATACTATGAAGCAATCCAGCAATGACCAACTCTGTTAAATTGTCCAACAATCAGTGAAGTAAACGTCACAAATGCTGTACATATGAGTAAATTGTAATTTAATGGTGCATTGTCCGTAAAAAAAGGAATGGCCTCACAAAAAAAACACCGTAATAAAACTAATACTAATGAATTCCTAGTGATCAAAAATTTAGTTATAAAATTCATTAGACATCCCAATTCCAAATCAAAGAGACACTTTTGTCAAATTATATAGGTTTACAATATGTGGCCATATTAAACTGGTCCGTGTAATTTTTCGCTAAAAATAAGTCCTCTCCAGAACACCAACATCCCAATGACAAACAGTAATAAACCAGTGGTTAGCACATATTACTTTATGATATTCCACTACCGTAGTCGGCAGTTTTTTTCAGATGGGTTGAAATGTATTATATGTTTAAACAGGGTTTTAACTGCTCTTGCGAATTTGTGTGTGTTAAATGGAATGTCCTCCCCAGAACAACATCAAATAGCATACATATGTATACATAACTGTGTTCAATATAATTGCAAATGCTTTGAATATGTCAGAGTAGACGGGCAAAATCTTAACGTGTAGAAGACATCTGCTATGCAAGAATAATTTATTCTATTATATTTTTTCAACGGCCTCCACGGGTTATGGTTGATATGAAAACGATAAAACGGTAACTAGTTCGAAGTGTATTATTATTTAAAAAAAATTAAACAATGTTGTGCGACCATCATGTATTTCATTTGCTTCCAATGATTGAATAATGTGTTTTACAGAATGGAAAACTGAGAAGTAACAAGGTTTTTACAAGCGTTCCGGCGAGC